>JALIZF010001493.1:240000-355115 GCA_029948255.1 Telmatactis stephensoni
GAAGGGAAAACATGGCTGAATCGGCGGGCTGTCCATGAAGGCACTTTGAGTCACCACCAAAACCATATTTTCAATTGTGGAAACTTTGAAAATGGATTCAAAACAAGAAATTAAATTGAAGAAACGTAGAAAAACTGCTAAAAACAAGTGATGACTTTTTTGGTAGACGGGCGATCGAACTCAAAGTCATGGGATTTCATGGGATTTGCTTCTTTCTACCTTTGGATAATTAAGCAATAAACGACAGATTTCCGTCGGATAACCCACGGAAATCTGTCGTTTATTGCTTTTATAATATAGCAGAAAATAATTATAAGCAAAAAAAACTAAAACTAAAAACTAAATTTTGGAGATGAAAATATCAATTCTCCTAAGAATCATCAATGAGCCAATAAGATTGCTGATTACTTCGAGAGCTAGATACAACGAGCGTTGTGATTGGTTAGATTTTTGAAGATGACGATGAGATGAGACTAAAATGGCGCTGAAGAAGTTTGAAGATGAAAGTTGTGGAGTACAAATTTGCTCTTTTGAGGTACGTTTTTGAACTTTCTTGTGTCTAAGTATACATGTATTTACTGGAAACAATTTTTCCTTGAATTTGCAAAACTTTTTAAGCAGATTTAAGTCTTTTTTGAAACTTATTTTAGCTCTAAAGCTTTGCCGTGAATTTAACGCCGTGAAAGTGAAAGTTGTGGACTACAAATTTGCTCGTTTGAGGTACTTCTTTGTTCTTTCTTTTGTCTAAGTATACATGTATTCACTGGAAAATTTTTTTCTTGAATGTGCAAAACTTTTTAAGCAGATTTAAGTCTTTTTAAAAACTTTTTTTAGCTCTAAAGCTTTCCGTGAATTTGACGCCGGAAACTGAGTGAAAGTTTTGAGGCACAAATTTGTCTCTTTTAGTTGTCTTATGTGCACATGTGTACGTTTTGATCAGAAAAAAAATAGAATGTTAATAAACTCAATATTCTTACAAAACTGCCTTTGTGTTGAGTTATTTATTTTGTGTAAAACTGTCCAAATTTTCATACGATAACCATACACAATTTCTGATTTGTTTTTATCAGTCGATTATTATTGCAAAACAAAGCTTCTCTAGTTTATGTGAAAGAGTCGTGAACTGTAACCTGCTTGTGTGTTTGGAAACAATTAAAAGACACTTAACAATAATGAAAACTTCTCCTGATTTTGACCTTTTTTACTTCCCTCGAAGCCGTGGTTTACTGGGGAAATATACCACGGGTTTTCAAGCCTTTTCGGCCAATCACAGCGCGCGTTAGAAGAAAGCTATATTATATAATTGAATGAATTTCTGAGAAGACATTTGGTTAGTAATCAAAATTTTATAATTTTTTACCGACAAGTTTACCCTGGCCCCAGAGGTTTCTCTTTTCGACTTTGAAAAACTTTCGCAGCTTCGCAGCTCTACATAAAGCTTTATTTGTGGCAAAAGAACGAGAAAACCTCTGGGACCAGGGTACGACAAGTTTTTTTTTTTTTTTTTTGGCGAAATTCAATATTTTTGTCCGTTTTTGAGCAAGTTTTTGATTTTGAAAATTCGGGAAAGACGCTTTCTCGACGAATAAACTTGATCCTATAATAAACTTCGCACATTTAAATCCCAACCAAGTTCTCAATTATTTTAAAGAAAAAGTTAATTAATGTTTAATGCAAAAATAAAGGTTTTTTTGTTATCATTTAGTTGTCATTCATAGTATATCAAGTTACGTACTATATATATAACTAGGTCTATGAAATTTTGCAATCATATCTTTAGTCTACTGAAGATGGCATGTGAAATGCCGAAACATGTTTAGAATAAAAAGTTTGATCGTATATTTGAAGTGTATTGCAAGTTTGGTGCTACTACGCTCATTTGGAAAGGTTTTTAAGTTGAAAAAGCTTTCTTCTTCTATATATGCTGCCTAATGCTATAAGCAGTTCGCACGCTTGAGCATATGGTTAAAAAAGTATTTGCAAAACGGAACGAAAGATTTTTTTAAGTATGTGATTAATAAGTAATCATATGAACGTCCAGGGCGAGTTTAAGGATCCTCCATTAGAAAGGGGGGTGAGAAGTTTTTCCGCAAGCAGGAATTTTTTTCCTGATAATTTGTTTTGCAGGAATTTTTTGGGAGCTTAACCCTGTGTTTTTCTGTAACTTCGTCCTTGTTTGATTTTTTCCTGCATTTTATGATTGCATGAAATTATTTTGGCATTTTTGGCACCCCCATCACTTTTCTAATGGTGGATCCCTTACTTCAAACAGGGCGGTATCTTTACTGCGATAGTAAAATAAAAAATTATGATTTTTCTTATCCTGTGTACGAAAAATATTCTTACACTGTTGATAAAAGCCTTCCATAATGCTTAATTATTGTAGAAATGATTATATTTTCAATTAAAATCGTGTTGTAGAGCAGAGTGCGGGAAATGTAACCAAACCGCTAATTTGCATATAATTTCCGAAACTTTCATGGAAATTTTTTCCACGCTCATAAAAAATTGTACCTCGCATTTAATGGTATCCTAGATATTCTGTATCCGGATCCTTGTCCCGATTGGAGAATTTCCACCGGTAGAAAAGGCATTTTTAAATTATATGTACTAAAACGCTGAGACACGAAAAGTTCTCTCGAAAAGACGTGATTTTCTGCAACAAAATGTACTTGATTTAAACGTAAAACCGAAGTTTATAGATAGGTAGACATCTGATGTATTCTATCGAAATCTAGTGTTAAATTGCCATTAAAAGTTCTGTTATTTAACTGTAATTTTTCGCGATCATACCATTATCGCTGTTTTTGCGTCTATTTTTAGCCGAAATCGTTTTTTTTTTATTTTTCGGCAATTTTTTAGACATTAACCCCAGAACGTTTCAAATCACACCTATCTACAAACCAAAAATGAGCGATTTTCATTTTTTTGAACGTGGCTGCGAATTTTCGATTTTGCTCGATTTTTATTGGCATTGGCTCTTTTTAATTTAAAAATTATATGCAAAAGAGGGCCTTACTTACCATGTCTTTGATATTACAAAATGCTGCATAATTTGTCCTTTTTGCAGTTTCTTGGCTATTTGAACTTGAATCTGATGAAAAAAAATAATCGTAATAGTATAATAAGAGAGTCCGAAAGAAGTTTAATACCGTTTTGCTCCACTGGTATGGATATTTGGGTTCAATATTCATGAATAAAAAAAATTGCATTTGGAACGAGGGCTTAAAAAGTGTTATCCCTCTCTAGTTTGTTTAAAAGGTAAAAAGTTACTTATTGATCTTCAGCGTGCTTATCAATCACCTGTTTATCACGTGAAATTAGATTCACAGCATGAAAAGTCAAATTTACGCCCATGTACGATATTCGTAAAGGAAGCGTTAAGATTCCAAAAAGTTTACGCCTTCTTTAAGTAGAAGCGTAAAGATGCGTAAATAACGATTTGGTCAGTAAAGATGGCTTAAAGACGCGTAAAGTTCCTTCTGCTGTAAATCTAGCTTAAAGAAACGTAAAGATTCGTAAAGTTCTGTGTCGTAAAGATGGTCAAAGGCACGTAAATAATCGTAAACTACAGCTTACGTAAAAAAGGCGTAAAGAGTAGTTAAAGACCAATAAAGGTCTATGTCGTAAAGTTACTAAAAGGAACGTAAATACTAGTAAACTTCAGCATAGTTAACTATGACTTCAGTCTACGTAAAGGAGGTGTATAGATCAGTAAAGTTCATTAAAGTTCTGGTAAAGCGAACGCAGATATCACGCACAGAATTATAGTTTGAAAGTTGTGATCAGGATTGTCACACACCGCACATAGCAAGAGATCTAGAATCAAAAAGCAAAGGTTCAGGTTTTTCATTCGACAAAAGATGTCATGAAATCTTTTCTGGACGGAGGAGTTACACAGCGGCGACTCTTTGGAGAGTCAAATAGGCTTTAATGAAGAACGGCAAGACCAATTAAATTAATATTCTTTTCCAGAAGTGACCAATAGTTACAAAAAATAAAATATTATTATAAACTATCTAAACAGCTAGGATCGCTTACACTCGAACACCGGAAGCCATCATCAAAACCGGCCAATCAGTGCAAGCCATATTGACATTTGAGCTTTTGCCGCTCATTTACAAATCAGTCGAAGTTCGTTACGTTATGGTTGTTGAGCTTGAATTCAACGAAGTTTGTTTCGATTAATGTGCCCTCTAATGCTAAAACAATCTTCAAGTTGCCGCTTGATTGATTGGAGTACATGTAGAAGAAAGATTATCTCAAATTTATTGGAAAAGAAGGCTGATACAGCGAATAAAAAGCAGGACATGATTGTCGATTGCTTAGCCTGCGTAGCGGCCCTAAGGGGAGGGGGAGGGGACTAGAGAGGGGGAAAGGGGAGCTAGAGGGGAGGGGGAGAGGAAGGAAGGAGGGGCCTGCAAACATGACCGGGGTTTTTTCGAAACGCCCCCGGATTAATAATGCAGGTTTCTTGTGAACGTCAAGTAATACTTGTCAAACAATCCAATCAAATTGCAAGGTCATTTCAAGGTCAACGTACAACCACGAAATATCTAACCAAAACATGTCAGACGGCAAGAAAAATTTAAGACCTAAAAATACGGAGGTAGAAAACAAGAAAATCTAAACGATGCTGTATACGGTTAGTGTGACATAAACTTTTAAAATATGTCAAAGAGAGGGTTTCAACTGCGTTCTCGTTCTGATCGTCTCCTCGATTGCCGTTGTATTCGTATTGGGAAATCGTGAATTAGTTGTAAGTCCCTGTTTAGGAATCCAAAGCAGGAATATTCTGTTGTCAGGTCGTTTAAGGACTTCAAGTTTAGACTGTTTAAACATTGATTATTTCGATCTGTCAAATAAAACTCTGCATGACTCCTACACTGGTTTATATCAAGTTTGACATATCTTGTGTCTCGACCAATCAGGAGCTTTCGTTCATATATGAACGAAGATTTCAAAAAAACCTGGGGGTTGTCTGCAGGCCCTTCCTCTGCCCCTCCTCCCCAGTCCCTCTCCCTTCTTCTCCCCAGTCCCCTCCCCTCCCCCTTCCCTTAGGGCCGCTACGCAGGCTATCGATTGCTTGGTGTTCTATCATGCCGAAGGGATCATGATCATTTTGGTAAGTAGCACTCACTGATATTATATTTTAAAAGCTATATAATATATTATTAGAAGAAATTGAACACATCCAGATGATCGCGAGCCGGCCTCAGCCAGCTCTTTTGAGTAACTGTTGTGAGTATAGTCCGTTATGGTTGTTGAACAAGCGCGCTTGAATTCAATGAAGTTTGTCTTGATAAATATACCCTCGAATGCTACAAAAATCTTCTTATTGCTGATTGATTCATTTGGTAGCATAAAGAAGGAAGAATATCTTAAATGTATTGCAAGAGAAGGCTGATAGAGTAGAGCACATAAGAGAAAGCCGATAGAGCGCTAGCCGGTTTTATGCAAGTTGTGATCAGTGACGCGCTACGTGGGCTAGAGTATAGGTTCCTCTAAATTCTTTGATTTATCAGATTTATCAATAGCGACTATATTTATTTTTGCTAAATAAAAAGTGATCTAATACAATTTTTCTTACGACTATTTGTAGGGTGCTAAAGATCATGCACAGGACTTTGTTTTGATGATATAGTCTTCAAATGAACACTGGTTGGAAATCAAAACTACAAACGGATATAGTTCTTTATTAACTCATTTCTCCATAAAAAGGAAGACTTAAAAAGCAAGTACTAGTATACCTTAATTTGACAATTGCTGACTGACAAGACTATTAAATTGTTCAATTGAAAATAGGGCTGATTGATTAATTACAGCGTTGATGTTTAGCTAAGTTTGACTCACAAGAGGACATTTTTCATAAACAGCCACAGGTCCACTGATGATTTGAATACTTCTGTCAGTATTTATCGCTTTATATTTTAATAAAAACCTTGATAGACTATTTGGTGTATATTATTGTTTGGCACTACTTGATTTACACTCTTTTTCACGAAGCTTAACTTTACTTCAGCGTATATAATCGTAAAACTCCTTTTTACGGAACTTTACTTCAGCGTATATAATCGTAAAACTAAATTTTACTTCAGCGCACATAATCGTAAAACTCCTCTGTACGGGACTTTACTTGGGCGTATACAATCGTAAAATTGCTTTATACGGAACATTACTCAAGCGTAAACAACCGTAAAGTGTCTCTCTAACGCTCTTTAACGCCTACCGTAAAGGTATCGTAAAGGCAATTTTTACGCTAACGTAAATACCGTCGTAAAGAAGAGTAAAATATGCCTTTACGGTTCCTTTACTGTGAAAATACGCGAGCGTAAAATTCACTTTTCATGCTGTGATTGAGCATTTCCAGAGGGTCTCAATGGGGGGATCCGTTTGACGGTTGACGGCTAAAAATAAGGAATTTTGACGGTTTACGGTTAATTAATTTTTTAATTTGACGCTTAATACACGGCCGTTAAATTTTTAACAACCAAAAGTTAATAATTAACTTGGGAAAATATACACCGTTACTTATTAATTCGTACAATATTGCATGGTTTCACCATTTAGTGGCCCATTTACAGTTACATAATCTGATAAAAACTACTAGCCGCGTAGGTAGGACAGGCAGGAAAAGGAAGTAGGGTGAGGAAAACGCATTTTTGAGAAAAACTATCGTATAATTGAACCTTTCGGTGGACTTGACTGTTAATGTTTTTGACGCTTGACGGCTAAAATATCTGTGTTTTGACGGTTGACGACTAAAATTTTGGCCATTTAACGGTTGACGCTTAACCCCATTGAGACCCTCTTTCCAAAGGTAAAGTGGCAAAAATCTTGGGCTAATCGTAATCTCGAGTTGAACCAGGGTGGTAAGGTCAAATATCAGGGGGTGTACTCGGGGGGTAAAATGACGGGGAGGTCCGACGGAGCTTTATATTTTAACCCCCCAAAAATACTCTAACTCGAAATTTTACACCAAAAAAATACATGGCATTCAAATTCGAGTTCAAAAAATGCATGTCTTAGTTACCTCAAAACTGATTTATTGAAAAGACCCAAGAGAATACGTGGCAGATATCTTGACCCCAAAAAATACCCACAACGAAAATTTTCAACCCCAAAAAATACGTCGAGCCTCCCCGTCATGTTATACCCCGAGTACAACCCCTGGGAAATATCACTCATTAAATAAAATGCTCAATGCTGAAATAGATGCAAAAAGACGTAGCGATCTTTTTATTTGCTTTCAATTGCAGATTTTAAAAGCTTTAATTAAAAAAATATTGGCAAACGTGAACAATTCCAGCAATGAATTAGTTAATAACCAACAACGGATGAGCAGATTGTTAACATGTGATTTTATTATTGCGCAACATTAGGAATTTCGGTAAAGGAATGTAGTACTTTAAATGAAAAGAGGCCCATTAGGCTTTTAGTTTACCATGGGTAGCACAGATAGGAAAGCTCAGTTACCGATGCCAAATTCAGAAAATAGTGATATGCCCATCTTGTTTGTGTAAGAAGTTACTTTCCGTGGCTTTGGCTATCTCTCTTTATATTACCGACATCCCTTACCCTAAAATTCTCAAACACCAGCTACTTATCAATAACGGCCCGTCAGGCAACAAAAGAGGAGGTCTACAACATAGAGTACCTGTGGTGTTGCCTTCATCGGAAGAAGATGAACTAGTGAATATTTTCTTCTTACATCTCTTTTTCTTTTTCCCTATAATATTACCATTAACAAACAGTAACATAAATAGTTGCAAATATACGTAATGAAGAAAGCAGTGCAGAGTTTATCGTAATTGTATACATACCAGGCTCCAATGCTGTTCCTGATGCAGAGTAATGGTCATGCTGATTCACGCCTTCATAATCATCGTTACATTCATTTACGCAGGCAATGTTGTCAGCGTTTATAGTTGCTGGCGTTTCTTTTTTTCGTCGCTTTTTACCTTGTACCTCTCCAGCATTACCCTGCATATTGTCTTTTCTATCTGCAATGATTTAAAAACAATAATGAATAAATTAAGGGAACTATTAAGAGCTCGTTAATCAATGCTTATTACGGCCCTTACCAATTAGCTAATGTAACCAAGTGACATGAAATTTAAGAGGCAGTCAGCGGACCAGTGCAAAAAATACACTTCCATTAAACTTTTTCCACAAAGTGGACTTACTTCGGAATTAAAAGAAACGGTATTATTTTTTCGAAAAACCTCTTTTTTTACTGAGACTTTGTCGTAGAGGCCGTTGAAGTCCCAATTTTGCCTGTCGTAAATCATGAAAAATGCTATATGTTCCTTGGTCTCTAGCAAAAAAACTAAACAATATTTTTCTTTAAAAGTTTACCCCATTAGAAACCAATCAGGCATCCTCTCATTACAATACACAAGCAGAGTCAATATGTTTAGCAAACTATAACAAAAGTTATCAATATTTTTGAACGTTACTGTTTAATTTGTTTGATTCGTTCGCCATCGTTTGACTTGCTGATTTTACGGCTTTGAAAAGCGAATCTAAGTCGTTCTCTGCGTCTGTCCTCACGTTGAGATAACAGTGTTGACTATTCTTTCTTTCCATACACCCATACAGAATAGCTACACCCATACAGAATAGCTTAACGCAGATGTCCAACTGGTGCAGTAAGTGGCTTTTGTAAGTTAATGCAAGTAAATGTGAAAGTATGAGACTCACAAGATCTAAGGATTTAATCAAAGCTACGTGTTCTTATAACATTCACTCTACATCGTTAAATCAAGTCAAGACTCACAAGCACCTTGGGGTCACGCTGTCGTCTGATCTATCGTGGGAATCGCATGTTTTAACTGTTGCTGCAAAAGCCAACAAGATCCTAGGTTTGCTTAAACGAACATTTGGGAGCTGCTCTGAAGCAATTATAACTGGATACAAGACGATTGTCCGTCCAATCTTGGAATACGCCTGCCCTGCCTGGAACCCCCATCAAGCTTACCTTTCAAATAAGCTTGAAAGAGTACAAAGGAACGTTTCAAGATGGATCCTAGGCAGCGATATTGACTACGACGAGCGCCTTAAATACCTCGGTTGGTTAAAGCTGGACTCTCGCCGAGAACTTAAGTTTACTGCGTCCAATTATTTAAATTTATTAATGGTTTTTCAAAAGTAGATTTAAATAAATATTCATCGTTTTCTCGTGGCAACACGAGATCAAGAAATGAATCAAAAATCTTTAAACCGTTCGCGAGAACTAACATCTACAAATATTCTTTCTGGTTACGCTATATTGACTTATGGAACTCTTTACCCAACGAAGTTGTTGGTGTAAAGTCAGCTAAAAAGTTTAAATTAAGTCTTCGTGAACATTTATATAAGTTACTTTAAAATAACATACCATGTTTTTCATTATTATTACATTCATTATTATTATATTCATTATTATCACTTCATTCTACTTGGTCTACAACTCACGCTAATCTACCTAAGAATATTTTCAACTTTGCCATACGATACATCAATAACACGCTGCCAACACGAAAGAATCTCTTCAAGTGGGGATTATCTACAACCTCTGATTGTTCCTTTTGCTTGATGCCTGAGTCTCTTCTCCATGTGGTTGCTGGATGTAAAACCTACCTTGACCAAGGCCGTTACACCTGGAGACATGACTCCATTCTCCACTTTCTTGCTGAATCCCTACAAGCTGTAAATGACTCCTCCCTCGAGCCCTCTATGCTGATCTACCTGGTTTTAAAAGCCCTTCAGTTTTGACTGGTGATTTGCATCGTCTTGATCGTCTGTTGCTATCTACCACCAATGATTGCCTGTACAAGCTAGAATTAACTGTTGGATTTGAGTCAAATTTACAGAACAATGTGACTCGTAAAAAAATATAAAGAATCTGTTAAAAGTCAGTGTAACCACTTCAAGAAAGTAATTTTTGTAAATTTGTCTATCAGCGCGCTTGGTGTATTTGCTAAGGATTCTGTTAGTTTTCTTACAATGCTGGAAGATCTAGGTTTTGATAGCAAGTACCAGAAATTTTTAATCAAAAAAATCATGAAAATCGCCATCAGAACATCATTTTGTATCATTGTCGTTTACCTATAGGTTAGGATTTATGAACAAGAAAACCTCTTGTGTACGTTTCAAAGATAATTCATTTATTATATGGCTATGATAGTACGCGCGCTCTGATTGGCTGATTTCCGGTCTGATATTTTCCCATCTCGGACCGTTTCCATGGCAATCGGTCTGATATCGGAAGTTCGCTTGATTTTTGTCGATACAGCGAGGAAAATAGCCATATAATAAACAATTTATTAACCGAGCTTGCTCGGTCTGTACGGGAAAATATCAGACCTCGGTCTTTTTTGTACGGACCTCGCCTACGGCTCGGTCCGTACTGTCAAGACCTCGGTCTGATATTTTCCCGTACAGACCTCGCGCTCGGTTAATAACCCTTTAATTACATTTATTTTAAAAGGTAAAAAAGCTACTGCCAAGTTGCAAAGTTGAACTTCGTATGGACTTGGTAAAGCACAATAAAGTTTCCATTATCATTTTATAAATTTTTTCATCTTTATCAAGTTTTATAGTTTTTATCATTCCAAAAGTAATGTCAGTAATTCTATACTTTTCTATTATTGTAGTTAACATACTTAACTTTTTATAGATATTAGGGTGCCGTCCTTTATATGATGATTTAGTTCCTCATTGGACACACCCTATTGTAAATTCGTTTTTACAATAAAGTTGTTATAAATAAATAAATAAATAAATAAATAAATAAATAAATAAATAAATAAATAAATAAATAAATGAATGAATGAATGAATGAATGAATGAATGAATGAATGAATGAATGAATGAATGATAGATAGATAGATAGATAGATAGATAGATAGATAGATAGATAGATAGATAGATAGATAGATAGATAGATAGATAGATAGATAGATAGATAGATAGGTAGATAGATAGATAGAAATATAGTAGTAGTAGTCAAAAGCTTTATTGGCATGACCTACAAGATTACAGGTATTGCTAAAGCATTTCAATACAATAATATATAAAATGCAATATATAGAAAGCATTTCAATACAAACATATATATAATGCACTATATAGAAAGCATTTCATTACAACAATATATAGAATGATTTAAACTAATTTTAAAAATATATTGAGTTATCGGATAAATCACGTGGTCTGTGATCTAAAATGATTAAGATATTGAATATAAAATTACACATAAATGTCGAATATGGATATAGATAGAAAAAATACAATTACAATAGAATTCCAATAGAACATTAACAATTTGATTATATATATATTATTATTTAAACGATTATAATTATTGTTTCGTTGGATTTTGAATTAAGGATGCAGCTAATTCAAAGCATTTTAAAAGGTCTTTTGAAACATAAAACGTAACAAGTGGACTACTTGAACTCATTACTTTTAAAGTTGTATTTGTGGTTTTAATTTTGATTTCTGTAGATATTTTGTTCAGAAAATGCTGACGTAAACCGGAATAGCATGGGCAATGTAACAACATGTGATCTTCTGTTTCAATTTCATTGTTGTTACAGAAAATGCAGAGTCTTTGGTCGCTCTCGATCTTTCGTTTCCCATGCCTTCCAGTTTCGATAGCTAAGTTATGGTTGCTTATTCGAAATTTTGTTAAAATCCTCCTTTGCTCATAGTTTGTAATGGTGTCAAGATATTCTTCTCTTTGGTAATTTGCCTTTATCGATTCATGCAACTTCAACTTTTTAGAGTGCGATAAATTAAATTTCCAGATATTAAAATAATGAGTTTTCATTTTATCGTAATATTTTTGCAATGTGTCTTTTGATATTGTTTTCATATTTGAAATATTGGAGTCGATCGCTCCATAGTCAGTAAGCATATTTTGTAAATTTTAGAGATAGCATTGCTTGTTTTTCTGGTGTAAAGATTTCGAAATTAGTAGGGATCGTTTTGCGATCGATGATTCCAGGTAGATTAACGAGATGATTAAAATAAGATAGTGAGAGTTTATCTATAAATATTTTAAGAGGAAACCCCCCCAATTCAGCTCTGCAGGCTATGTTTGAGGCTTTGTTGTTAACACCAAGAAAATATTTACAAAAGCACAAGTGAGCTTTTTCCGTTGGACTCTTGTCCCATTGCATGAAACTCTTATTTAGCGTTTCATGTAAGCTCCAGACTTCACTTCCATATGTTAGTATAGGTGCTATTGAGGAGTCAAAAAGACGGAGTGCCTGTAATGGTTTCAACTTTTTAAATTCGATTAGTTTGGTTATTTTATAAAAAGCGTGAAGAGCCTTTTCCCGCGTTTGCATCATCATTGTGAACTCTTTAACTTTGTCAATAATTTTTCCATTCAACAAAAACTTAGAATGTCTCACGGTTTCTGTCTCTTTTTTGCAGAAAATCATTATTTTTGATTTTTTCTCATTTACCGACATCTGCCATTGATCACAGAATTCGAACACAGCATTTAAACAATTTTGCAGACCTTCCTTTGATTTAGACAATAGGATCAGATCATCCGCATAAAACAACGTGGATAATTTAGTCCCATTAGGAAGATGAAAAGAATCCGTTCTTTGGTGATTGTTTATAATCTTGGAGAGTTTGTTCAAGTACAAATTGAATAATAAGGGGCTTAAAATACAGCCTTGCCGTACACCACGACTATATTTAAATGATTTAGTTCTTTTTGTGCCAAGTTTTATGAAACATGTTGATTTGGAATATAGATCTTTGATCAAAGAATAAAATCTTCCGTTAATTCCACTTTTTAGCAAGCTAAAGAATAATCCTTCGTGCCAAACAGAGTCGAAGGCCTTTTTGAAACCTATGAAGCAAGCGTAGATTTTTCTACTTTTGTGAACGTGTTGATCAATTAATGTCCGAAGGGTGAAGATATGATCGGATGTTCTGCTATTTGGTAAAAAACCCATTTGAGTTTTATCTACTAGATCATTTTCTTGAATATGTTTTAAAAGTCTTTGAGTCATTATCACCGAAAAGAATTTCCCTAAACAACTAACTGAAAATTAAACACAGATACCTCTATAATTGTTAGTATCAGAGGGATCCCCATTTTTGAATATTGGTGTAAGAGAAGTATAAGATTAAAAAGTTTATTGAAAACAGGAAGCATTACATCTGCACTATGACGAATCATTTCATTTCGAATTTTATCAGAAAAAGCTGCTTTCCTGTTTTTGAGTAATTTTATGCATGTTTCAATTTCTTTATCTGTAATTGGATGATTCAGTTCAGGGTTATGTGGATTGTTTCTTCAATCAATTTCCATTTCAAAAAGTGTTTTTTGTAATGATTTTTGATCTTTAGACATATTTTTTGGCGAATGTAAGCATTGGAAATGGTTTATCCACTCTGCTTCAGAAATGGAAGGAATTTTTTCTTCGTAAATGTCTTCGATTCATCTGCCGATTTAAGTGTTTTCCAAAAATTTGAATTATCAACAGTGTTTATCAGTTCAGTTAATTTGGAATTATGAAAACCTTGTTTCTTTGTTTTAAGTAATCTTTTAAAAGACTTTAAGGTAGTACCGGATCTTCGCAAATCTTCAATGAATTTTTTTTTTAATTCTGTCATTTGGAGTTTATTGTTAGTGCATTCAAATAATGAAAAAAAAGAAGGGGGTCCCCGTATTGGTTATGGAGATATAAGGCGTCAAAAAGGAGGGATTTTCTAGTTTTTCGCGCGTTTTTGCCGAAAATCTGATTCCGTCAATAAATTCGAATTACTCGATTGGATTTAACAAAGAAAAACAGAAAACTGTTTTAAACGATAGTGGTTGAATATAAGAAACATAACTTGATGAAAAATCCATCTAATCTTTGGAACTTGACGCGAAAATTAAATTCCAGCAGCGAATTGCTTGCAATTCGGTGCAGTTATATGCATATGTAGTTGTAAAAGTGTTGAAAATTCATGAAAATTTTATCAATGAATTTTTTTCTTTCCGCACTAAATCTAGCGAATATGATATCTAGCTTCGAATGAAAAGAAAAAAAAATGGGGGTCACCGTATTATTTCAAGAGTTAGAGAAGATTTAAAGAGAAAACACGCCGAAAACGAACACCAAATATCACCATTATCGCAATTTTCTTACCGAGTTTTTCGATGGATAAGATTAATAAAATTTACAAATTCGAGGTTAAATACCTACATTATACAGTGTACGAGATTTCTTGGTTAAAATTTCTCCGGTATCTGGATGACAAAATACTATTTTTCTCCACTAAAGTTAGAGCTTCTATGCTTTCAATCGTTCGCTGACTAGTGCCCAGACTCCCCACGGTAATACCAATGCTCTCTAATAAAAGTGCGCGCGCTCGGATGCGCGCGGGGAGATGCGCAGTAGCAAAGGTCCGGAACTACCTTAATGTATGGTGATATTTATCCCGGTAGTATGCATTAGAAGGGTCAGAGTGTTTTAAGTTTGAAATCTTACGCAGCTCTTTCCTTGCTTTTTTGCAGTCATAATCAAACCACTTTTTATTAGATATGATGGTTTTTTTGGTCTTTTTGAACTTACGCAATTTTAGTGACATGCTTTAATGAAGATGGATTGTACTGAGTCAACTGCTTTGTTTATATCAACCATATTGTCATTTTCTATAAATGATTCATTCATGAATTCAATTATCAACCTTTGTACATCAGGTGAATGCAATGCTTTTTGATAAGGATCAACAGAGCTCTCACTCCATATAAATTGAGGTGGTAAGTTTTGAAGCGAATTCAAGTCATGCTTGGTCGAGTCCGCCAAATCTATTGATTTAGTTTCTAGCCAAGTACAAATGGGACTGTGATCCGATAGATAATTCGGTTGTTGTACAACAAAATATTTGACGTCATTAAAGAGTGATTGATCTACAATTATATAATCAACAGTGCTTTGACCATTTTTGCCGAGAGCATTTGATACCGTTTGCTTTAAATCAGTCATCACAAAGATGCACAACCTAAATTTTTCCAAGGCCTTTCTGAAGTGGATTCTTAGCTACCTTACAAAAAGAACACAGTTTGTTCAAATTGATGATAGAACTTCAACCAACACTACCACAGATTTTGGTATACCGCAAGGCTCCATACTTGGTCCGATGATTTTCAACCTATATGTGGCAGATCTACAAGATAACATTGGTCCTCAAGCAACTTGTTTCCAATACGCCGATGATACTACCATCTATAAGCACTGTAAGTACGCTGACCTACAACACTGTGAAACGGAAATGAATACTACCTTAAGTCGACTTACAGAATGGTCCAGTGATTCCAACTTAGCTCTCAATGCAACCAAAACAAAATGCATGGTTCTATCCACTCAACAGCTGTCTGCATGTCATTCTATATCCTCACATCAAACTAGCCTAATGGTGGATGGAAAGCCGTTGGAACGCATTCAAACTACAAAATTGCTTGGTTTGCAAATTAATGAAAACCTTACGTGGAATGACCACATAAAATATTTGTCATCCATCTGCTACAGCACCCTGGCCACTCTTAAGAAGATAAAGAACTTTACTCCCTTTCACCTGAGAAAGCAGTTGGCTGAGCAGCTTATTTTGTCAAAAATGGACTATGGTGATCTGGTCTTCAATCCTTTACCTGACTATCTTTTAAAAAGGCTACAAAAAATTCAATTCTCAACAGCCAGCTTCGTAACTGGAAAGTACGTGAACTCCATTGAAACAATATTAAAGCTTGGTTGGCTTCCAATGTGTGAACGCAGAGACTTCAACCTATTGAAAGCTACGCATAAAGCTATCTACTCAAAGCATTGGCCGAATCACGTTTCAATTGAAGTTTACAAGCCATCTCAATCTTTGCGTTCAAGTACCACTTTGAATTTGGTCAGACCTGGAGAAAAGGGAAGCTTCCAAGACATTTCATCAGAACTTTTCAATACATTACCTAATAGTATTAAAGTTATATCAAACCCTAATTTATTTAGCTCTAAAGCTAAAACTTTTTTAAAACAGCGTTATTTCCAGTAAATAAGTTAATAAGTAATTTTGAAGTTATATTATAAAAATAAGTTAAGTAAATAAGTTAATAAGTAATTTTGAAGTTATAAGTCAAATGAAGTAACAATATAGTATATAAGTCAAATGAAGTAACAATATCATAGTTTACTAAACTTTAATTATTTTGTTCTAAATAGAATTTACACACGTACATAAATTTATTTCATTTTATTTCATATAGTTTCTTATTGTCTTTATTAGTTAATTGTAGATTTCAATAGAAGAAGAGCCACCTCGTGGATTTTATTGAATAAAGCCGTTATTATTATTATTATTATTATTATTATTATTATTATTATTATTATTATTATTATTATTATTATTATTATTATTATGATAGGTAGCTTTACCTAAAGAATCACCGGTCGTTCGTCCATTTAAAATTTTTAGATCTAAACTTTTGCATATATCTATCAGCCGCTTTCCATGTGAATTTAAAACAGTATCAAAATTATTTCGTGGTGCATGTTAAATCCTGTGAAAATTCACTTAAGTCATTAGAAATGTACGTGTTTCCTTCCTTACTTACTGCGTCTCTTTCCACAGAAGTACGAGCATTAAAATCACCTAAAAGGATAATATTACCTTGTTTTGAAAAAGCCTCAGTATCGTTTTCAATTGAGTCAAAAATTTGTGCATCAAAATATTTCGAGTTTTCAGGAGGAATATAAGCTCCGCAAATATATAGGTCGCGGTTACGTAATAAAATAGTTTTTAAAACTTTACACCAAAAATAATTATCACAAGTTTTAATAATTTCAATGTGATCTTTGTAACGATTCTTGAATAAAAACGCTAATCCACCAGAGCATCGGCCTGAGGAGTTGTTTGAGTTTTTTCTTGGAGCAATGAACAGATAAAATACTGTAGCCATCTATTTCCGAAAATGATGTAGTCCAAGTTTCCGTTAGAAATACAAAATCATGTCTTACTATAATTTGTAAAAAATCAGAATATTTTATCTTATTACCAAGTACTTTATGATTTAGACCATTAATATTCCATGAGCAAAGTGATACTCTTTGTTCAAAATCAAACATATCAGAAATGTTATGTCAAAAAGCGTAAATTAGACTATGTAAGATCTAGGCGAATCCTCGTTGAAAAAGTAAAAGAAAGAAAACAATAAATAAATTGATAATAGAATGAAAAGAAGAAATGAAAGGATAAAGCAACAAATAAAATAAAAGTAAAAGCAACGCAGAGTTAAAGTAAAGCAAAAAGAGCCAAAATAGAGTAAGGTTATGAAAAGCTATTGAATTAAAGGCATCGGGGATTAAAAATAAAAAAAATAACCACTTATCTGAAGTTATATATAACATTGTAACTGCTGTACAAGTGTTCTCAAAGTCTTTTGAAATGTTGAGTAATCAGCGGGAGGTGAGACGTGGCTTGTTGGTTGTGCAGTGACACCTGCGTACGTTCGGTCTTGTGTTGTATTCCTTGGGACTGTACTCATTCCTGGGAAATGGCTTGGGTAACTGTTAAAGTTGTGTAATCCGCTGTGAGGGGGGGCAGTCTGCTTTGAAATGGTTTGGTTTGGTGCTCTGTTACGGTCTGTGTTATTTCTTTGTCTGTAAGAAGATTTTTTCGTAGTGTTTGTTCCATAGATTGCGCTTTTTAAGTTTTTTGCGAAGAACAGAAAACCTTTTTTGTTGAGATGTTTAACATCATGGAATTGGTTGGACTGATTTATATGTTGGTTTTGAAGAAAAGTTACATTACCTCTAGACCGACAAAACTTTTCCATTTCAGTGTTCACCTCAACAACCTGTGCGTTGAGTGAGTCTTGACGAGGTAGAAGTGATGAGTAGATAATATTAGCTCCCCTAAATTGGTTCTCAATACTGCTTATTAGCTGACACGAATCTTCGATCACCTTTCTTGTGTGATACTTCTCTATATCATTTGTACCACAATGAACTACGACCGTATCCGTGTTTGACGATGTCTTTATATGAGCCATTGCCTGGTCGATGTAATAAGATCTTAAAATGTGTACAGGTCTATCCGGACACAGAACCTGAGGGTCGATGAATTTCCCATTTGAGTCACATAGAACAAGAACTGAATTGCTAGTTTGGAGTGGTGTTCTAGACTGCTGCGATGATGACGTGTTAAGGTGACTGCCTACGTTGAGAAAAAAGAAAGAAGACTTCTTCAAACCACAATTTTCTGGAGTGAAATTTAATGCTGATTTCAAAAATGAAAAGTAAAAATGCTGTCCAGTGCTCGTTTTCAAGATAAACGGCGTTGAATGGATGCCTATTTATGAGTTTTCGAGCCAAAGCACACGCCACCGGAAGTAATTAGAAAAATAATTACAATTCCCAAAATAATAGCTCTACAAGGACTGCAATCACACAAAATTTAGCCAGTGGTATTTTCTACGGGATACATTAAACACTTTTGACATAATGACTAAACTATACCTTCGTTTCTTGACTTTTGTAGCGTGACCTCGAACAAGAAATTCCCTCAAGACGAACAAAATTTGTTCAAAAAATGCACTTTTTCATAGGTTCCAATAATCAGAATTTTCTTCAAATTTGATATATTTGAGATATTTAGGAGCTTTTTCAAATAAGCTCCGAAAAAGTATAGGGTCCCGTGCAAAAATCAAGGGTTTTTTGCCCTGGAAGGTGTAAAAAACGCGAAAAAGTGCCAACCGGAAGCAGCGCCATATTGGAAAATGACGACCGCATTGCATTGTGGTGTATTAACTAAGACCACAATGCTATGCAGTCGTCATTATCTAAGACCACAATGCCGTGCGGTCGTCATTATCTAGAACCACAATGCCATGCGGTCGTCATTATCTAAGACCACAATGCAATGCGGTCGTCATTTTCCAATATGGCGCTGCTTCCTTTTGTGGGCTGCTTAGTGGTGTGTGATCATCAGTACTAATTTCGGAGTCGATTGCGTTTTCATGTTTTCGAACAATTTCTCGTAGAATAAAAAGTTCCTGTTTTAGTGTTTTGTTTGCTTCTTTGAGATCGGCAATCTCATTTCTGAGGGCAATATTTTGTGTTTGACATTGCTGCTTGTATTCGAAAAGTTTCTTTGTTTGATTGGAAAGGTCATCAACTTTGTCGTTTACACTGTCATTGTTTGTCTCTTGAGTATACATCCGGCCATCAAAAGCAGTTGTTTGTGCTTTGAGTCTATTTTCAATACATACTATTTTATCTTTTGTGTATGTTGTTTCTTTCACTGCTTGTTTTAACTCTGATAATTCACTTTCTACAGCTGATCGGAATAGAGTAAAATTACTTTCCAGAGTGGAAATCAAATTCTTTAGGTCCTTTATTGCTGATTCATTTCCGGTCGAAATGGTACTCGTTGTGCTATCAGTATCAGAGTCATCTTCTTTTCCACTTTCGTGTCCATCTGATTCATCGTCTGATTCAGATCCTGATCCTGTAGATTCATGTTCGGCATCAATTTCTTTATCTTCTGATTGGAATAGCGATTCTTGTGACAGAAACTCAGTAGAACCTTCTTGATTACTCTTCGACATTTCTTCGACACCTTTCAACAACAAAGGAAATTCCTTTGTTGCCCATATCTTATAATTGAGTCCTTGGACTTGAATTCTACCTGTAGTTACGAAAATACTTATCACAAAGAGCTTATCCTCATTTTCTTCCACCACGATATTGATCTTGTCTGGTAAAGTAGGATCACAGAATGATTCGAACTCTTGCCAGGTCACGCTGTGATTGCTAATCTTGCTTACATGGTCTATGTAGCGTTGTACCATGACCCTTATCCAGTACTCAATTCGTGTTTCTGATGTGTAAAAACCAACCATCTTCGCGCGCTCTTTATATATGTTGAAATCAATGTGTTCATACGGTACATCCTTTGAGTTCAGAGCTTTTGTTTTAAATTGATCGACCATATATCTTGCGTAGATAGATAGATAGATAGATAGATAGATAGATAGATAGATAGATAGATAGATAGATAGATAGATAGATAGATAGATAGATAGATAGATAGATAGATAAATAAATGGTAAATTACGCTAACAAATTGTGATAGATTAATCGAAATATTTTCTTTGAGATAATTTATCTACAATTCAATAATTGACTCAGGCTAACTTAAAACTACAGTTCAACCCCAAAATGAATAAAATATAAATAAAATATCAGTTAATGCAGTAAACCCATTAGATAAAAGACACATACACAAACTTTGTGGGGTAAAGGATAGGGGATGAAGCACTCTTAATGCTAAAGAAACAATTTAAATCAATCAACGAAATATTCAGGTTTCTATTAAGTCAAACCTATAGCTGGGTAACAGTGGTTACAATCCACTTGACCAGCAGGCAAGACTTAGCAGGGGGTTACAATCCCCCATGCCTGTTGCTAGTCCATAGTGGGGTTACATTGCCCACGAGGCAAAGAGAGGTTACGATCCTCTCAACAAGCAGGTGAGGCTCTTCCGGTGGGTTACACTCCCCATGTAGGAAGTCTCTTCTCCAGGGGGTTACAATCCCCCAGAGGAGAAGGAATAGAAACCGCCACATAGTTTCCATGGTGACAGGTGTGCACAAGGGGTTACAATCCCCTTCCTGGCAAACCATATGAGTCTATGGGGCAAAAGTGACCTTTGTATGAGCACTTCATCCCACAAATACACAAAGTGTATTCCCCATAGACGAACCCCAATCCCTGCCCCCTTATGGGGAGTCCCCTATCTATATATCAGTTATAAATATCACCAACTAGTTTACCCGATACCTCAAACAGGAGAGAATAAGGGCATTTCATATATCTTTCATAGCAATCAGATGACCAACGACTTAAGGTCTTAATTAGCCAAGGGGGGATGCCTACCGATGCAGCTGTTGTTGCTGCACCTATCTCAACAGTCATTCTTAGTGAGGTTTAGTGTAGTGAAAAGTAAGCGCGCGCTCAGCCTGTGAAGTTGTGCCTCTACGAGCTCTATAAATTATCATATCTTACTACGTAAAAACAAAGGACATTGGACTTTTAGTTATATATTATTGTAAATTAAGGTTAGTACTATATATAAGTCCTTTTTCATTGAAATCTTTATTATTTATCAAGAGTAAATCATCGAACATTGTTTTTCCACCGTAGCTGTCAGATCTGAACTTAGATCAGAACTGAGTATTAGGATTTAATTTCCAATCAAACATAGTAGAGTAATAATAGTTTAAGTCAACAGTTAATCATATCGAAACAACACAACTTCTATTTCTAAAATCTGAGCGTTTTGATCAAACTTAACACATTTAACATTTACTAAGTAAGTTTTGTATACACCATTTAGCTAAGTCGTTCTTGTCAAAAAGAAAATTAACTATCATAAATAGTATATTTGATTGAAATTCACTGGAAATCTTTTTTATTGTAAAGAAAAACGGTTTTTATTATCAATATTTATAGTTAGTCTCAATTTTACATTGTTTTGTTATTGTTTACTTTCGTAAATTTAATTGAATAAGGTTGCTCGTGCGTGTTCGTTGTAACTTAAGTTCAACGGAGCTCGCGCGCGCACATTCTTCATACGGGGAAAGCGCGCGCACAGTTATTCAAAATAGCATAACACCTTAAAATTTTGCAAAAAAGAACCATACAACCAAGGACCAAAATATGAAAGAATTACAAGAAATATTAACTGTCTCTCTTTTAATGCAAGAAGTATCGTCAACAAACGTGATGATCTACAAACACTAGTAACTGATGTCGACATACTGGCAATGACTGAAACTTGGCTAAAACCCACCGTACTAGACTTTGAATTACTATCCACTACTGATTTTACTATACATAGGAGAGACAGATTGGCTAAGAAAGGAGGAGGTGTTTTACTAGCTTTTCGTAATTTGATCAGCAACATACATCGGAAAGATCTTGAAGGAGAAGCAGAGATTATTGTTTGCGAAGTAAATCCTGATGCAAGGCGGAAGTTGGCTTTTGTGGTATTTTACAGACCACCTGGTGCAGGCATATATCACATAGACGAACTTAAAAAGACACTTAAACATATTGCTACTGCTAAATTCGATCAAGTTATTGTGTGTGGTGATTTCAATCTACCAGATATCGATTGGACAATTGGTACTGCAACAACTTTCACACAACATCTTTGCTAAACTTGTAAAAGACAACTTCTTTCACCAAGCTGTTCATTTCCCAACCAGAGACGATAAAATACTAGACTTGATTCTTACTAACATTCCTGAGAAACTAAATGATATCCATGGATTTGATGATACTCTCTGCACTGACCACAAGCTTATTAGCTTTAATTTAAATTTCAACATTCCAAAGAAAAATGTCAGCAGTCGCGTAATATACAACTTTAAAAGAGCGGAATGGAAGAGTCTTAATGATGTACTGTCTCGCGTTCCTTGGGACATGGCATTTGTTGAAGATAATATCGATGCTTCACTGTCAAGCTGGAGTGATCTCTTCCTCTCTGCTGTTAATGATAACATACCTCGAGTTAAACTACGCAACTCATATACTCATCCTTGGATTGACAAAGAGCTTCTGACTTTAATTCGAAGGAAGAACAAACAAAGATTGAAAGCACGTCGAAATCATGATCCAATGGACTTGTTGGCATACCAGAATCTCAGAAGAGAGACCAAACAAAGGATAAAAATCAAAAAGAAAGAACATGCAGAAAAATTGAAAGATACTCTTCGAGACAATCCCAAAGGAGTTTGGTCTATTGTCAAGTCCTACACTTCACAACGATCCAGTCCAAACTTCCTTCGTGATGGGCAGTCCACCGCAACGGACAGTGTCGAGAAGGCAAACCTGCTGAACCATTCAGTATTTTCAAAGAACCATGGTGTACAAACTGACAACACCGATTGTCCAACTAGTTTGACCCCAACTTTATCCAACATTGAGCTTACAAAAGATGATGTTGCCAGAGCGTTAAAGACGATTGATCCAAAGAAAGCATGTGGGCCTGATAACATCCCTGGTCAAATTCTGAAGAACACTGCTGACGACATAGCTCCATCACTTTGTCGCCTGTTCAACTTGTCATTGTCATCTGGTTCAGTTCCAACACTGTGGAAGTGCGCAAATGTCACACCCGTCTTTAAAAAAGACGACCCAACGCTTCCATCCAACTATCGACCGATTTCACTGTTATGTATCTTATCAAAGATTCTGGAGCGGTGTGTGTTTAACTACTGTTGTTCGCATTTAACACATTTACTATACCATCTTCAACATGGATTTCTCAAAGGAAAATCTACAGTAAATCAGCTTCTAGAAGTCTACCATGAAATAGTGGAGAGTATTGCTAGTGGCGCTCAAGTTGATGCTGTTCATATGGACTTGTCAAAAGCGTTTGATAATGTCACCCATCCCATTCTTCTTGCCAAACTAAGTAAGCATGGTATCGTTGGTAAACTACTTGGCTGGTTTCGTGGCTACCTAACTAATAGGCAACAGCGAATTGTCATTGACGGTGTATACTCTGATTGGTTACCTGTTACATCTGGGGTTCCTCAAGGATCGATTCTCGGGCCGCTGTTATTTCTTGTATACATAAATGACATGCCTTAACTATATTGTTGGTGACTCTAAGTTGGCTTTATTTGCTGATGATTCCAAGCTATACAATGTGATCAAATCTGATTCAGACCAGAACGTACTGCAAAATGACATTAACTGTGTACACAAATGGAGCGTTGATTCCAATATGATATTCAATACCAACAAGTGCAAAGTCCTCCACATGAGTAAGAGAAGAAGCAAAGTCGTAAAGCAGTATCTACCTATTGCAAGTGATCTACCTATTGCACCAGAAACAAAAGATCTCGGAATCATTGTAACTTCAAGTCTTTCTTGGAATACTCACATCCAAGAGATAAGCTGTAAAGCAAACAGGTCCCTTGGACTGATAAGACGCATATGCGGCAGAGAAATTCAAGACCTCCAAACTCGAAAGGTCCTATACACGACCACTGTGAGACCACAACTGGAATACGCTTCCAGTGTGTGGTCTCCAATGTCTAAGAAATGCAAAAGAACTATTGAAAATGTGCAGCGACGAGTAACGAAGTTCATACTAAACTACCCGGAAAACATGAACTACAACGAAAGACTGTTTATCCTGAACTTACAGCCTTTAGAACATAGACGACAAATCACTGACTTGGTCCTGCTTTTTAAACTGAAACATAACTTCATACAATCTGGGCTAACGAATCACATAAAAGATCTGACAAAACCAAACCGTGCCTCGAGGAACTTCAACAAAGACAGCATAAAGGAACTAAACACCTCCAGCCAAGACTATTACTTGCAATCCTTTCTTCCAAGAGCCATCAGACTGTGGAATGCTCTTCCTGCACCCTTTAAAGTTAACGACCTAACATTGCCTAAATTCAAGAAGCTCCTGACGTCCCACTATAATTCTCAACTGGAACACTATTTAGCTCCTTAATGTAATTCATCAATATTAATTAGTTAGATTTATATCTTTAAGCTTCTTAATTATTATAGTTCAATTTCTATATTGTTTAGCATATAATTTATAATTACCATTGTTTTTTAATATTTATATTATTTCTTTTTCATACTTATGTTATGTTAGTAATTTTAATAATCAAAAGGAAAAGAATGTCAATTGGGACGTAAGTTCTGTTTTCTTTCTCCTGTCACAATTTTTAATATTGATTTTTTTAATTTCTGATGATATGTAAATAGTTTCTGTTTCAAGTTATATATGTATTTTTTATTATCTTGTGACGAATAAACTAAATTAAACTAAAGGCTAAACATATATAGCAGGCGACACTATAATATTTCCACAATGAAGTACGTACCTATTTCGTTCCCAGTGCTCTCCCTAGAGATAGCCTGGGAACGAGATTGCATACCAAAATCTCAGTCAGTCCATAAATGACTGAATTTCTAAAGTCCTTGTACTCACAAGAAGTTATGGAGAGTGTCGTCGTTGAGAAAGAAAAAAAAACATTTGAAATGGTTAGAGGATTTGGTATTTTTTTACATGTTTCCAAGCTATGTTGAACATCAAATTGGTTGGGTATCAAAGGAGAAAATAAAAGACATTGAGTTAATGATGGAAGAGACAAACATGCAACAGTCGATGCAGTTAGACTATATCGAGCCTGTTTGTATAAAAGATCTCACGCCAACATTCCGAAAAGTGAAGATTTTGGTTTTTCTGTTTTGCCAAAAAGGTAAAGGTATTGTCGTTGTTGTTATGCTGGGGATATTTCTACACATTGTAGATGTTTGAAATGTACTATAAAGTTATTTATTGACATAAGATTTTATGCAAAAATATTTGAGAAACTTGATGGATGTTTATGTTATTTATTGAACTTATAGATTCAAATTTATTTCAAGAACATGTCAAAATTGGATTCAGCTGATATAAGTTTTTAGAGTGTGCTGATTTTCTTCTCAAAATTATTATTTATTTCATTAGTTCAATAAAAGATGTGATTTATATCAAAGTTTTGCTTAATTGATTATTACTTTAAATTGAAAACAACTTACCAATGTTTTTATTTCACATTTTACAAGATGTAATACAATATTGGTCTGTTTATATATTTTTTTTCAATTTTTGATTTATGATAATAGTATATACACCAGTGACTTGTCTGGATCTGTATTCATTGCACCATGACAGATGAGTTATAGTAGCTGGTAGTATAGCAAGAATGTATTGTGTATGGACAAAATTACTAACTATATCATTTTCATTTCACAGTTTTGACCCTACAATACAAACACTAAAAGTGTACTTATAGTGATAAATTGTGCTAATTGTATTGTTTTCTGTAGTTTAGTTATAGGGTTTTTAGTGCTAAAAAGTGTAAACTAGTTCACACTGTTACTAGTAGTGTTTGTACTTCATAATTATATGATACCTGTCTAAGATGCTGTTTTATAGAAATATACTATAATACTTTAACATATTATGCTATAATATTATTACACAGCATGGCAAAAAAATGAAATAAAAAAATGAAACAGATCCACTGTGGTGTAATTTATAAAATATTTATAACATAGTATGATATAAGTTATACCATTATGGACATAACTTATAGTATGCAAAGCTGTGTTATAATAAGCTTTAAATATTATTGCAACCTTTCACCACCATCCTCAAACTTTCCCATACGCACAAGAAATTTTCCCCAAAATTCTCTATTCTCGCCTATTGTCACCTATTCTCGCCTATTGTCACCTATTTTCGCCTATTGTCACCTATTCTCGCCCAACCTTGCCAATTCCCGCACATCTCATTTCATCAAAAATCTCTGTTCTCGCCTAATCTTGCCTACCCTCGCCAATTCTTGCCAACTCCCGCGCCCCATTTTGCCAGAAATTCTCTATTCTCGCCTAACCTTGCCTAATCTTGCGGCGAGAATGGTCGAGGCTTGGGCTTTCAATAGGCCTATTTTCTCACCGGTTTTAGTTGATCGCTTGTCTTTTTTTCGTCGCTTTTTACGTTTTACCACTCCAGCATTTCCCTGCATATTGTCTTTTCTATCTGCAAGGATATCAAAACAATAATGAATAAATTAAGGGAAATATTCAGAGCTCGTTAATTCAGAAATTAGTTAATGTAACCAAATGACTTGGAATTTGAAAGCGAAACCAACCCAATTACATCTTTGTTATGCTCGATTCAAATGGAATATTTGTGACTTAAACCGGACTTTAAGACATCGTTGATATATCGTGTTTTCTTTTATACAACAGAAAGTATAATTTTACTCTAAAAAAATGACATTATCGAGCAAGGTCACTTTGGGTCACTGTCGGGATAGCTGATGAAATACTTTGTAGTATCACAACATAAGTATAACATCATACCAACTATATATATATTTCCTTTCTGAGCTATAAAGTTCCTATATCCATTAAAGTCCTTCTAATGAGTCAATATACACCTAATTGCAGAAATGTTGTCCTCAGAGTTAAAACTTTAGGTTTTTAGAAATACATAATAAGACAAAAGAAAACCACTCAAGACGAACGCTTTCTTTTGTCTTTTAATGTATTCCTAAAGTCCTAAAGTGCTAAAGTTTAAACAACGTTTTTGCAATTAGGTGTATGTTCAATTGGTGATCTATCATTTGGGCGAGTCGAGAGCGAAGACGACTTTCGAAATGCGGCCGTAGTAATGACTGTGCAATTTTGTATTCAAATCAGAGGAAAATGTATCCCAAAGTACTGTTTCTTAGAAAAGTAGTTATTGATTATCTTAAAAATACAATTCAAATAACAAAAAGTAAGTTTTTGTGTTTTTTTTAAAGCCTTTCTCTAACACTCAATTCTTTCTTGTCCACCATCTTGTATTTTAGTCACACGAAGGAGTGGGACCTGGTAACTAGTCAACGTCTGAGCCTAGGAGCCTACGAGCATATCCACGAGTTAAAAACCATTCGATTTACCAGGTTGCGAAGCTTTTGAATTCAGGTCATGTTGATTGACTTCGTTAAAACCATCGCTGCATTCATTTACGCAGATATTTTTGTCCCTGTTTTCAATTGCTTGCATGTGTTTGTTTTGTCGCTTTTCACCTTTTGCCTCTCCAGCATTGCATTGCATATTTTCTTCTTTATCTGCAAGGATATAAAAACAATGGTGAAAAAATTAAGGGAACATTTCCTTGTTTGTTTCAATCACAGCCGTGTACGTCTGTCAACAATAATTCTTTTTTGTCAAAACAATTGAGAACTATGATGTCATAATGACATCATAGTAACAATTTGGTAATGTAAGGGGACTCCCCTCCCTCCCATTAATAATCCTGGTTACATCCCTGCCATCGATAACGAATCGCGCGCAGCATTTTGCTATCTGTAGTAATGAAGCAAGTTTAGAAAATTAAGGCAATGAAGAAGACATTGTCGAATTTTTCCTAATTGTATACATACCAGGTTGCGATGCTGTTGCTGAAACTGAGTTCTGGTCATGCTGATTCACGTCGTTAAAATCATCGCTGCATTGATTTACGCAGATAATTTTATCAATGTTTGCAGTTGCTTGCATGTCTTTGTTTCGCCGCTTTTCACCTTTTACCTCTCCAGCATTGGATTGCATATTTTCTTCTTTATCTGCAAGGATATCAAAACAATGGTGAAAAAATTAAGGGAACTATTAAGGGAACTACCCTTACAAATTAACTAATATCATCAAGTGACATGGGTACGAATGATCAATCAAGAAGCAAACAATACAATGAATTAACATAGGTTTTATGCTCGATTCAAGCGGAATATTTGTGACTTAAACCGGGCGTTAAAAGAAAATTCAGACCATCAATAACAAATTACAACCTTTTGCTATGTGTGGTAATGAAGACACTGTAGAAAATTTTCGTAATGAAGAAGACAATGTCAAATTTTTCCTAATTGTGTACATACCAGATTGCGATGCTGTTGCTGCTACTGAGTTCTGGTCATGCTGATTCACGTCGTTAAAATCATCGCTGCATTCATTTACGCAGATAATTTTATCCATGTTTTCAGTTGCTTGCATGTCTCTGTTTCGTCGCTTTTCACCTTGTACCTCTCCAGCATTACCTTGCATATTTTCGTCTTTATCTGCAAGGATAGAAAAAAAATGAGGAAAAAATTAAGGGAACTAGTCAGAACTCGTTAATCAATGATAATTACAAGCCTTACATATTTGCTAATGTCGTCAAGTGACATTCGTACGATTCATCCATCAAGAATCAAAGAATAAATGAATTAACATCTTCGATATTCACCACCTTGATCTGTGGTGGTGATTAATTAACTTATCTTTAATTGTTTCTTTCAACATTTCCTTGATTGTTTCAATCACAGCCGTGTACGTTGTTCTGATTCTCTCTATCAACAATAATCCTTTTTTGTCAAAACAATTGAGAACTATGATGTCATAATAACGTCATAGTAACAATTTGGTAATGTAAGGGGACCCCCCTCCCTCCCATTAAAAATCCTGGTTACATCCCTGCCATCGATAACTAATCGCATGCAGCATTTTGCTATCTGTAGTAATGAAGCAAGTTTAGAAAATTAAGGCAATGAAGAAGACGACATTGTCGAATTTCTCCTAATTGTATACATACCAGGTTGCGATGCTGTTGCTGAAACTGAGTTCTTGTCATGCTGATTCACGTCGTTAAAATCATCGCTGCATTGATTTACGCAGATAATTTTGTCGCTGTTTTCAGTTGCTTGCATGTCTTTATTTCGTCGTTTTTCACCTTGGACCTCTACGGCATTGCCATGCATATTTTCATCTTTATCTGCAAGGATATAAAAACAATGGTGAAAAAATTAAGGAAACTATTCAGAGCTCGCTTATCAATGATTAATCCAACCCTTACGAATTAGCTAATGTCATCAAATGACATGGGTACCATGTGAACATCTTTGTTATGCTCACTTTAAGCGGAGTATTTGTGACTTAAACCTTGCGTTAAGAGATTGTTGATATCCCTTGGTTTTTAAAGAGAATCAGTCTTGGCCCTGGGAAAAATACTAGAGAGGAGAAAAAGTGATACAGTTTTAGGAGTTAAAAACGACTTATTTTTTATAACATAGATTTATTATAATGCGCGCTCTCATTGGCTAATTTTCTATGAAATAGAAATGGATGAAGCACTCTGACGTCATTTTCGATAGTACACGCGCTCCGATTGGCTGTTAGAGTTTTTTGCGTGTTTGTGAATTTTCAGCGAGTTTGCAACAACAAGTTTCCATTGGAAATTGTGTTTTTTGAAGTTTTTATGAAATGCAAAAGCACAAGCAAGAATTTTGATGGACATTTTTCGTTCTTGCAATCCAAAATGAAGGAGAAAACAACATCTTTTTAATGGAAAATCATGCAGCTTGAAGGCGAACGAGGCAACACTTGTAGAGCACTGAAGTAGAAGGACTTTACGAACATTTCTTAAAAAATTCTTAAAAATTTCTTACTTTCTTTGTTCTTTCTTTCTTACAGTTTACAAACTTAAAAAAGTGCTATTATACTTTTTTGAAAGTACCAGTAGTGCAGAAACATCGATAAAGGTTAGAAAGAAAAACGTTTTGTAAAAAGTACGCTAATAAAGTGATCGATAGATGATTGCAAACACAGTTCAATTTTGACTTGTTAGTTTGTTGACATTGTTTTTGTTGTCTTTTTTCTCCATCTACTAGCTTGTTTATTTTGCAGCTTTTTGTATCTTTGCAATGATATTATAGTGTTAACTTTGCCATAATTATTTGTTGTAGTTTTGATTTGATTCTGGTTAATTTGATTGACTTTGCACAAAGGCGTGTTTTGTCGCTTGAATTCAGAAATTCAAAGTGTTGATCTTTGTTATAAAAGCAATGAACGATGGTTGGCTGAGCGTATATCCAGTTCTCGATGCACTTTGATAGTTGAAAGAGCACTCAAGTCGCTAAAGATGGTCTCGGCTTCGCCTCGACCATCTCTTACGCTTCCTTTGTGCTCTATCAACTATCCGCGTGCAACTAGAACTGGATATACGAACACTTACCATCGTTAGTTCCTTTATTATTTTTTCAATAACCTCCAACATGTTTGGTCAGAAAAGCAGTTATTTATAATACGAAATTCAAACCATCGATAACGAATTACAGCCTTCTGCGCGCTATCTGTCAATAATGATCTGATCTGTAACAATGAAGGAACTGTTGAAAATATTTTGTATTGAAGAAGACACTATCGAATTTCTCCTAATTGTATACATACCAGGTTTCGATGCTGTTGCTGACACTGAGTTCTGGTCATGCTGATTCACGTCGTTAAAATCATCGCTGCATTCATTTACGCAGATAATTTTATCCATGTTTTCAGTTGCTTGCATGTCTCTGTTTCGTCGCTTTTCACATTGTACCTCTCCAGCATTGCCTTGCATATTTTCTTCTTTATCTGCAAGGATAGAAAAACAACGAAGAAAAAATTATTAAGGGAACTAGTCAGAGCTCGTTAATCAATGATAATTACAAGCCTTACATATTTGCTAATGTCGTCAAGTGACATTGGTACGATTCATCAATCAAGAATCAAAGAATAAATGAATTAACATCTTTGATATTCACCAATTAACTTATCTTTAATTGTTTCGTTCAACATTTCCTTGTTTGTTTCAATCACAGCCGTGTACGTTGTTCTGATTCTCTCTATCAACAATAATTCTTTTTTGTGAAAACAATTGAGAACTATGATGTCATAATGACGTCATAGTAACAATTTGGTAAAATAAAGGGGACCCCCCTCTTTCCAATTAAAAATCCTGGTTACACCCCTGCCATCGATAACGAATTACATCCTTTTGCTATCTGTAGTAGAAAATTAAGGCAATGAAGAAGACATTGTCGAATTTGTATACATACCAGGTTGCGATGCTGTTGCTGAAACTGAGTTCTGGTCATCCTGATTCACGTCGTTAAAATCATCGCTGCATTCATTTACGCAGATAATTTTATCCCTGTTTTCAGTTGCTTGCATGTCTCTGTTTCGTCGCTTTTCACATTGTACCTCTCCAGCATTGCCTTGCTTATTTTCTTCTTTATCTGCAAGGATAGAAAAACAACGAGGAAAAAATTATTAAGGGAACTAGTCAGAGCTCGTTAATCAATGATAATTACAAGCCTTACATATTTGCTAATGTCGTCAAGTGACATTGGTACGATTGATCAATCAAGAATCAAAGAATAAATGAATTAACATCTTTGATATGCTGGAATAATGGGATCTTTGTGACTTAAACCGGGTTTTAAGAGATTTGTAGTATGCCACGGTATTTTAAAAGAATCCCTATTGGCCGTGCGTAAAATATTAAAGAGGACCAAACGTGATACAGTTTAGCCCACTAGACCATTGGGTTACGAGTTAACAGTCGTCCAAAAAAAAATTTTGTCAATAACATCCAACATGTTTGGTCACAAAAGCAGTTATTTATAAAACGAAATTCAGACCATGAGTAACGAATTACAACCTTTTGCTATGTGTAGTAATGAAGCAACTGTTGAAAATATGTTGTACTGAAGAAGACACTATCGAATTTTTCCTAATTGTGTACATACCAGATTGCGATGCTGTTGCTGACACTGAGTTCTGGTCATGCTGATTCACGTCGTTAAAATCATCGCTGCATTCATTTACGCAGATAATTTTATCCCTGTTTTCAGTTGCTTGCATGTCTCTGTTTCGTCGCTTTTCACATTGTACCTCTCCAGCATTGCCTTGCTTATTTTCTTCTTTATCTGCAAGGATAGAAAAACAACGAGGAAAAAATTATTAAGGGAACTAATCAGAGCTCGTTAATCAATGATAATTACAAGCCTTACATATTTGCTAATGTCGTCAAGTGACATTGGTACGATTGATCAATCAAGAATCAAAGAATAAATGAATTAACATCTTTGATATGCTGGAATAATGGGATCTTTGTGACTTAAACCGGGTTTTAAGAGATTTGTAGTATGCCACGGTATTTTAAAAGAATCCCTATTGGCCGTGCGTAAAATATTAAAGAGGACCAAACGTGATACAGTTTAGCCCACTAGACCATTGGGTTACGAGTTAACAGTCGTCCAAAAAAAAATTTTGTCAATAACATCCAACATGTTTGGTCACAAAAGCAGTTATTTATAAAACGAAATTCAGACCATGAGTAACGAATTACAACCTTTTGCTATGTGTAGTAATGAAGCAACTGTTGAAAATATGTTGTACTGAAGAAGACACTATCGAATTTCTCCTAATTGTATACATACTAGGTTGCGATGTTGTTGCTGAAACTGAGTTCTTGTCATGCTGATTCACGTCGTTAAAATCATCGCTGCATAAATTTACGCAGATAATTTTATCCATGTTTTCAGTTGCTTGCATGTCTCTGTTTCGTCGCTTTTCACCTTGTACCTCTCCAGCATTACCTTGCATATTTTCGTCTTTATCTGCAAGGATAGAAAAAAAATGAGGAAAAAATTAAGGGAACTAGTCAGAACTCGTTAATCAATGATAATTACAAGCCTTACATATTTGCTAATGTCGTCAAGTGACATTCGTACGATTCATCAATCAAGAATCAAAGAATAAATGAATTAACATCTTCGATATTCACCACCTTGATCTGTGGTGGTGATTAATTAACTTATCTTTAATTGTTTCTTTCAACATTTCCTTGATTGTTTCAATCACAGCCGTGTACGTTGTTCTGATTCTCTCTATCAACAATAATCCTTTTTTGTCAAAACAATTGAGAACTATGATGTCATAATAACGTCATAGTAACAATTTGGTAATGTAAGGGGACCCCCCTCCCTCCCATTAAAAATCCTGGTTACATCCCTGCCATCGATAACTAATCGCATGCAGCATTTTGCTATCTGTAGTAATGAAGCAAGTTTAGAAAATTAAGGCAATGAAGAAGACGACATTGTCGAATTTCTCCTAATTGTATACATACCAGGTTGCGATGCTGTTGCTGAAACTGAGTTCTTGTCATGCTGATTCACGTCGTTAAAATCATCGCTGCATTGATTTACGCAGATAATTTTGTCGCTGTTTTCAGTTGCTTGCATGTCTTTATTTCGTCGTTTTTCACCTTGGACCTCTACGGCATTGCCATGCATATTTTCATCTTTATCTGCAAGGATATAAAAACAATGGTGAAAAAATTAAGGAAACTATTCAGAGCTCGCTTATCAATGATTAATCCAACCCTTACGAATTAGCTAATGTCATCAAATGACATGGGTACCATGTGAACATCCTTGTTATGCTCACTTTAAGCGGAGTATTTGTGACTTAAACCTTGCGTTAAGAGATTGTTGATATCCCTTGGTTTTTAAAGAGAATCAGTCTTGGCCCTGGGAAAAATACTAGAGAGGAGAAAAAGTGATACAGTTTTAGGAGTTAAAAACGACTTATTTTTTATAACATAGATTTATTATAATGCGCGCTCTCATTGGCTAATTTTCTATGAAATAGAAATGGATGAAGCACTCTGACGTCATTTTCGATAGTACACGCGCTCCGATTGGCTGTTAGAGTTTTTTGCGTGTTTGTGAATTTTCAGCGAGTTTGCAACAACAAGTTTCCATTGGAAATTGTGTTTTTTGAAGTTTTTATGAAATGCAAAAGCACAAGCAAGAATTTTGATGGACATTTTTCGTTCTTGCAATCCAAAATGAAGGAAAAAACAACATCTTTTTAATGGAAAATCATGCAGCTTGAAGGCGAACGAGGCAACACTTGTAGAGCACTGAAGTAGAAGGACTTTACGAACATTTCTTAAAAAATTCTTAAAAATTTCTTACTTTCTTTGTTCTTTCTTTCTTACAGTTTACAAACTTAAAAAAGTGCTATTATACTTTTTTGAAAGTACCAGTAGTGCAGAAACATCGATAAAGGTTAGAAAGAAAAACGTTTTGTAAAAAGTACGCTAATAAAGTGATCGATAGATGATTGCAAACACAGTTCAATTTTGACTTGTTAGTTTGTTGACATTGTTTTTGTTGTCTTTTTTCTCCATCTACTAGCTTGTTTATTTTGCAGCTTTTTGTATCTTTGCAATGATATTATAGTGTTAACTTTGCCATAATTATTTGTTGTAGTTTTGATTTGATTCTGGTTAATTTGATTGACTTTGCACAAAGGCGTGTTTTGTCGCTTGAATTCAGAAATTCAAAGTGTTGATCTTTGTTATAAAAGCAATGAACGATGGTTGGCTGAGCGTATATCCAGTTCTCGATGCACTTTGATAGTTGAAAGAGCACTCAAGTCGCTAAAGATGGTCTCGGCTTCGCCTCGACCATCTCTTACGCTTCCTTTGTGCTCTATCAACTATCCGCGTGCAACTAGAACTGGATATACGAACACTTACCATCGTTAGTTCCTTTATTATTTTTTCAATAACCTCCAACATGTTTGGTCAGAAAAGCAGTTATTTATAATACGAAATTCAAACCATCGATAACGAATTACAGCCTTCTGCGCGCTATCTGTCAATAATGATCTGATCTGTAACAATGAAGGAACTGTTGAAAATATTTTGTATTGAAGAAGACACTATCGAATTTCTCCTAATTGTATACATACCAGGTTTCGATGCTGTTGCTGACACTGAGTTCTGGTCATGCTGATTCACGTCGTTAAAATCATCGCTGCATTCATTTACGCAGATAATTTTATCCATGTTTTCAGTTGCTTGCATGTCTCTGTTTCGTCGCTTTTCACATTGTACCTCTCCAGCATTGCCTTGCATATTTTCTTCTTTATCTGCAAGGATAGAAAAACAACGAAGAAAAAATTATTAAGGGAACTAGTCAGAGCTCGTTAATCAATGATAATTACAAGCCTTACATATTTGCTAATGTCGTCAAGTGACATTGGTACGATTCATCAATCAAGAATCAAAGAATAAATGAATTAACATCTTTGATATTCACCAATTAACTTATCTTTAATTGTTTCGTTCAACATTTCCTTGTTTGTTTCAATCACAGCCGTGTACGTTGTTCTGATTCTCTCTATCAACAATAATTCTTTTTTGTGAAAACAATTGAGAACTATGATGTCATAATGACGTCATAGTAACAATTTGGTAAAATAAAGGGGACCCCCCTCTTTCCAATTAAAAATCCTGGTTACACCCCTGCCATCGATAACGAATTACATCCTTTTGCTATCTGTAGTAGAAAATTAAGGCAATGAAGAAGACATTGTCGAATTTGTATACATACCAGGTTGCGATGCTGTTGCTGAAACTGAGTTCTGGTCATCCTGATTCACGTCGTTAAAATCATCGCTGCATTCATTTACGCAGATAATTTTATCCCTGTTTTCAGTTGCTTGCATGTCTCTGTTTCGTCGCTTTTCACATTGTACCTCTCCAGCATTGCCTTGCTTATTTTCTTCTTTATCTGCAAGGATAGAAAAACAACGAGGAAAAAATTATTAAGGGAACTAGTCAGAGCTCGTTAATCAATGATAATTACAAGCCTTACATATTTGCTAATGTCGTCAAGTGACATTGGTACGATTGATCAATCAAGAATCAAAGAATAAATGAATTAACATCTTTGATATGCTGGAATAATGGGATCTTTGTGACTTAAACCGGGTTTTAAGAGATTTTTAGTATGCCACGGTATTTTAAAAGAATCCCTATTGGCCGTGCGTAAAATATTAAAGAGGACCAAACGTGATACAGTTTAGCCCACTAGACCATTGGGTTACGAGTTAACAGTCGTCCAAAAAAAAATTTTGTCAATAACATCCAACATGTTTGGTCACAAAAGCAGTTATTTATAAAACGAAATTCAGACCATGAGTAACGAATTACAACCTTTTGCTATGTGTAGTAATGAAGCAACTGTTGAAAATATGTTGTACTGAAGAAGACACTATCGAATTTTTCCTAATTGTGTACATACCAGATTGCGATGCTGTTGCTGACACTGAGTTCTGGTCATGCTGATTCACGTCGTTAAAATCATCGCTGCATTCATTTACGCAGATAATTTTATCCCTGTTTTCAGTTGCTTGCATGTCTCTGTTTCGTCGCTTTTCACATTGTACCTCTCCAGCATTGCCTTGCTTATTTTCTTCTTTATCTGCAAGGATAGAAAAACAACGAGGAAAAAATTATTAAGGGAACTAATCAGAGCTCGTTAATCAATGATAATTACAAGCCTTACATATTTGCTAATGTCGTCAAGTGACATTGGTACGATTGATCAATCAAGAATCAAAGAATAAATGAATTAACATCTTTGATATGCTGGAATAATGGGATCTTTGTGACTTAAACCGGGTTTTAAGAGATTTGTAGTATGCCACGGTATTTTAAAAGAATCCCTATTGGCCGTGCGTAAAATATTAAAGAGGACCAAACGTGATACAGTTTAGCCCACTAGACCATTGGGTTACGAGTTAACAGTCGTCCAAAAAAAAATTTTGTCAATAACATCCAACATGTTTGGTCACAAAAGCAGTTATTTATAAAACGAAATTCAGACCATGAGTAACGAATTACAACCTTTTGCTATGTGTAGTAATGAAGCAACTGTTGAAAATATGTTGTACTGAAGAAGACACTATCGAATTTCTCCTAATTGTATACATACTAGGTTGCGATGTTGTTGCTGAAACTGAGTTCTTGTCATGCTGATTCACGTCGTTAAAATCATCGCTGCATAAATTTACGCAGATAATTTTATCCATGTTTTCAGTTGCTTGCATGTCTCTGTTTCGTCGCTTTTCACCTTGTACCTCTCCAGCATTACCTTGCATATTTTCGTCTTTATCTGCAAGGATAGAAAAAAAATGAGGAAAAAATTAAGGGAACTAGTCAGAACTCGTTAATCAATGATAATTACAAGCCTTACATATTTGCTAATGTCGTCAAGTGACATTCGTACGATTCATCAATCAAGAATCAAAGAATAAATGAATTAACATCTTCGATATTCACCACCTTGATCTGTGGTGGTGATTAATTAACTTATCTTTAATTGTTTCTTTCAACATTTCCTTGATTGTTTCAATCACAGCCGTGTACGTTGTTCTGATTCTCTCTATCAACAATAATCCTTTTTTGTCAAAACAATTGAGAACTATGATGTCATAATAACGTCATAGTAACAATTTGGTAATGTAAGGGGACCCCCCTCCCTCCCATTAAAAATCCTGGTTACATCCCTGCCATCGATAACTAATCGCATGCAGCATTTTGCTATCTGTAGTAATGAAGCAAGTTTAGAAAATTAAGGCAATGAAGAAGACGACATTGTCGAATTTCTCCTAATTGTATACATACCAGGTTGCGATGCTGTTGCTGAAACTGAGTTCTTGTCATGCTGATTCACGTCGTTAAAATCATCGCTGCATTGATTTACGCAGATAATTTTGTCGCTGTTTTCAGTTGCTTGCATGTCTTTATTTCGTCGTTTTTCACCTTGGACCTCTACGGCATTGCCATGCATATTTTCATCTTTATCTGCAAGGATATAAAAACAATGGTGAAAAAATTAAGGAAACTATTCAGAGCTCGCTTATCAATGATTAATCCAACCCTTACGAATTAGCTAATGTCATCAAATGACATGGGTACCATGTGAACATCCTTGTTATGCTCACTTTAAGCGGAGTATTTGTGACTTAAACCTTGCGTTAAGAGATTGTTGATATCCCTTGGTTTTTAAAGAGAATCAGTCTTGGCCCTGGGAAAAATACTAGAGAGGAGAAAAAGTGATACAGTTTTAGGAGTTAAAAACGACTTATTTTTTATAACATAGATTTATTATAATGCGCGCTCTCATTGGCTAATTTTCTATGAAATAGAAATGGATGAAGCACTCTGACGTCATTTTCGATAGTACACGCGCTCCGATTGGCTGTTAGAGTTTTTTGCGTGTTTGTGAATTTTCAGCGAGTTTGCAACAACAAGTTTCCATTGGAAATTGTGTTTTTTGAAGTTTTTATGAAATGCAAAAGCACAAGCAAGAATTTTGATGGACATTTTTCGTTCTTGCAATCCAAAATGAAGGAAAAAACAACATCTTTTTAATGGAAAATCATGCAGCTTGAAGGCGAACGAGGCAACACTTGTAGAGCACTGAAGTAGAAGGACTTTACGAACATTTCTTAAAAAATTCTTAAAAATTTCTTACTTTCTTTGTTCTTTCTTTCTTACAGTTTACAAACTTAAAAAAGTGCTATTATACTTTTTTGAAAGTACCAGTAGTGCAGAAACATCGATAAAGGTTAGAAAGAAAAACGTTTTGTAAAAAGTACGCTAATAAAGTGATCGATAGATGATTGCAAACACAGTTCAATTTTGACTTGTTAGTTTGTTGACATTGTTTTTGTTGTCTTTTTTCTCCATCTACTAGCTTGTTTATTTTGCAGCTTTTTGTATCTTTGCAATGATATTATAGTGTTAACTTTGCCATAATTATTTGTTGTAGTTTTGATTTGATTCTGGTTAATTTGATTGACTTTGCACAAAGGCGTGTTTTGTCGCTTGAATTCAGAAATTCAAAGTGTTGATCTTTGTTATAAAAGCAATGAACGATGGTTGGCTGAGCGTATATCCAGTTCTCGATGCACTTTGATAGTTGAAAGAGCACTCAAGTCGCTAAAGATGGTCTCGGCTTCGCCTCGACCATCTCTTACGCTTCCTTTGTGCTCTATCAACTATCCGCGTGCAACTAGAACTGGATATACGAACACTTACCATCGTTAGTTCCTTTATTATTTTTTCAATAACCTCCAACATGTTTGGTCAGAAAAGCAGTTATTTATAATACGAAATTCAAACCATCGATAACGAATTACAGCCTTCTGCGCGCTATCTGTCAATAATGATCTGATCTGTAACAATGAAGGAACTGTTGAAAATATTTTGTATTGAAGAAGACACTATCGAATTTCTCCTAATTGTATACATACCAGGTTTCGATGCTGTTGCTGACACTGAGTTCTGGTCATGCTGATTCACGTCGTTAAAATCATCGCTGCATTCATTTACGCAGATAATTTTATCCATGTTTTCAGTTGCTTGCATGTCTCTGTTTCGTCGCTTTTCACATTGTACCTCTCCAGCATTGCCTTGCATATTTTCTTCTTTATCTGCAAGGATAGAAAAACAACGAAGAAAAAATTATTAAGGGAACTAGTCAGAGCTCGTTAATCAATGATAATTACAAGCCTTACATATTTGCTAATGTCGTCAAGTGACATTGGTACGATTCATCAATCAAGAATCAAAGAATAAATGAATTAACATCTTTGATATTCACCAATTAACTTATCTTTAATTGTTTCGTTCAACATTTCCTTGTTTGTTTCAATCACAGCCGTGTACGTTGTTCTGATTCTCTCTATCAACAATAATTCTTTTTTGTGAAAACAATTGAGAACTATGATGTCATAATGACGTCATAGTAACAATTTGGTAAAATAAAGGGGACCCCCCTCTTTCCAATTAAAAATCCTGGTTACACCCCTGCCATCGATAACGAATTACATCCTTTTGCTATCTGTAGTAGAAAATTAAGGCAATGAAGAAGACATTGTCGAATTTGTATACATACCAGGTTGCGATGCTGTTGCTGAAACTGAGTTCTGGTCATCCTGATTCACGTCGTTAAAATCATCGCTGCATTCATTTACGCAGATAATTTTATCCCTGTTTTCAGTTGCTTGCATGTCTCTGTTTCGTCGCTTTTCACATTGTACCTCTCCAGCATTGCCTTGCTTATTTTCTTCTTTATCTGCAAGGATAGAAAAACAACGAGGAAAAAATTATTAAGGGAACTAGTCAGAGCTCGTTAATCAATGATAATTACAAGCCTTACATATTTGCTAATGTCGTCAAGTGACATTGGTACGATTGATCAATCAAGAATCAAAGAATAAATGAATTAACATCTTTGATATGCTGGAATAATGGGATCTTTGTGACTTAAACCGGGTTTTAAGAGATTTGTAGTATGCCACGGTATTTTAAAAGAATCCCTATTGGCCGTGCGTAAAATATTAAAGAGGACCAAACGTGATACAGTTTAGCCCACTAGACCATTGGGTTACGAGTTAACAGTCGTCCAAAAAAAAATTTTGTCAATAACATCCAACATGTTTGGTCACAAAAGCAGTTATTTATAAAACGAAATTCAGACCATGAGTAACGAATTACAACCTTTTGCTATGTGTAGTAATGAAGCAACTGTTGAAAATATGTTGTACTGAAGAAGACACTATCGAATTTCTCCTAATTGTATACATACTAGGTTGCGATGTTGTTGCTGAAACTGAGTTCTTGTCATGCTGATTCACGTCGTTAAAATCATCGCTGCATAAATTTACGCAGATAATTTTATCCCTGTTTTCAGTTGCTTGCATGTCTCTTTTTTGTCGCTTTTCACGTTGTACCTCTCCGGCATTGCCATGCATATTTTCTTCTTTATCTGCAAGGATAGAAAAACAACGAAGAAAAAATTATTAAGGGAACTAGGGCTCCCCCTCATCCTCCCCTCAAGCCTACGGGGCTCCCCCTTAACACCCATATATATTTTATAGTATATTTATTGCTATTATTTAGTATTAGTTTTATTTTATATTTCATATATATTTTATATGATGTTGGGGTACGAGCGCAGCGAGTTTCCGGTTCAGAGATTACGAGGTACGATGACGTCATGAGATTTGATGGTGCAATACAGAGCCCACATATAATACGCAAACGAGCAGCAGAAATCAAATCAGTCCTGAAATGTCCTGAAAAGTATGGAGATCAACCTCCTTGTTGTTCTCCAACCAACTAGTAATAAAAAGGTTTTAAAGAAAAACTGTGTGTTGTTTTGTCTATATCCTAGCAACATGTTACTTGATAAATCTATCAGCTATCATAACAAAGCAAGACACCAATGAAAGTGTGAAAATGTTTTTATTTCCTATTTTTATTTTTAATAACAAGACATGAGTCACGTGTTCTTCAATATTTCTGCCAACCGGATATGGACTGAATCATGGCTCTTATTCGTTCTGATCGTCGTGGAGGTTCAAACACCTGTTCTCTATACTTGTGTTCATCTTGATAACGGATCCACCTAGGTCTCGTAGGTTTTTCTTTAATCGACGGGGGTGTAGGTGGAAACTCTGGTGGGGTTACACTTGGTAGAGTGATTGGAGTGGAAGTAGAGGGTTGGTCCACTTTTCGTGGAGTGGGCGGTAGTCCCCCAGAAGGACTGACAGTTCCCAAAGAAGGTGTTTTAAGTTTCGATGTAAAACGTTCTAGGAGTGAGGGTGTTTTAGGGGTTGCCATGCCGATGCCACTGTCACTGACCAAACTTGTTGAAGGAACATTTTCTGAAGTCGTCATATTAGAGAGTTTGCTCTGTTCCGCCGTGGTTGGTACGGTTGATATGGGTTCCTGTCTGGAGGTGGTCAAATCTGAGATGGGAAGTTGTTGTTGTAGGGCAAGGAAACGATTGAACAATGGACCGTGTTCTTTGATTTTCAACTCTGGAGATAGGTTAGGATCTTTCAAAATGGCGTCTATCTGTTCTTCTAGTTCCTGCATGGCTTTCAGTTGGGGCGGCTGTAAGTATCCTTGACGTTCAAAAAAGTTGGCGATGGTCGTCACGGCATCCGATTGACCTCCGGCCTGGGTATCATTCGGAAGAACGTCGGTACGCAGTCGACACGGGGTGTTGGGCTTGAGATCGACGAACAGGTAGCCGTAAGGCCGCTGAACAGCGGCCTCGTACTTTTGAAGAAACTGATCTGTTTTACCGGGGTACATCTGTTTTCCCAACGTCATCATTTGTAATTTGTCTCTGGGATTTTTAAACAGGACAAGATACGCTGCATTCAGACTCAAAGTACGCATGATCTTGCCTTGGAAATAGACATTTTGCAAGAGGAAGACAACACTGAGATTTCGGTGATGGGATCTCTTGGTAAAAAGATTCAAGATGCGCTTGTCGTTGGAGGTCTCGGTCATTTGATCGTCAATGACCATCAAATTGTTGATCTTGGGGTCAAAATACCAATCCTCGTCCAGGTCGTGGAGTATGCCTTTGACAAACTCGATCCCAGGTACCGTTTTAAGCATCCGGTCGTAGGCCGGTTGCCATTGGGAATAACTCCATACAGCACGTTGAGGTGGCGGTTGGATGACTTGGTTTGCATGTTCCAGTAAGTTTTGTACCCACACCGTCTTACCAGATCCAACCATTCCACTGACGAGGGCCGTAAACGGGTGACGTAATTGAAAACGATCACACTTGGTTTCTACAGTCTTGACCTGTGGATAAGGAGTAAACCGCTGACCAACATTCTGTGATTTTCCTTTCCTTAGTATTCGTGTCCGATCAGGGCCATCGATTTTGTGAACCCGACTTAAGTGACATGAAACATTTTGCACAAACTAGCTACACATAGGACACGTCCGACCCATCCTGTGTCTGTTAAAAGAATAAAGTGTTAACGTAAACTCAATCTTATTTATTCCTATGCTATCCTATCCTATCCTATCCTATCCTATCCTATCCTATCCTATCCTATCCTATGCTATGCTATGCTATGCTATCCTATCCTATCCTATCATATCCTATCCTATCCTATCCTATCCTATCCTATCCTATCCTATCCTATCCTATCCTATCCTATCCTATCCTATCCTATCCTATCCTATCCTATCCTATCCTATCCTATCCTATCCTATCCTATCCTATCCTATCCTATCCTATCCTATCCTATCCTATCCTATCCTATCCTATCCTATCCTATCCTATCCTATCCTATCCTATCCTATCCTATCCTATCCTATCCTATCCTATCCTATCCTATCCTATCCTATCCTATCCTATCCTATCCTATCCTATCCTATCCTATCCTATCCTATCCTATCCTATCCTATCCTATCCTATCCTATCCTATCCTATCCTATCCTATCCTATCCTATCCTATCCTATCCTATCCTATCCTATCCTATCCTATCCTATCCTATCCTATCCTATCCTATCCTATCCTATCCTATCCTATCCTATCCTATCCTATCCTATCCTATCCTATCCTATCCTATCCTATCCTATCCTATCCTATCCTATCCTATCCTATCCTATCCTATCCTATCCTATCCTATCCTATCCTATCCTATCCTATCCTATCCTATCCTATCCTATCCTATCCTATCCTATCCTATCCTATCCTATCCTATCCTATCCTATCCTATCCTATCCTATCCTATCCTATCCTATCCTATCCTATCCTATCCTATCCTATCCTATCCTATCCTATCCTATCCTATCCTATCCTATCCTATCCTATCACTACCACTGGAAAGCTCTCCTACAGAATTCCAACAAATTAACTTTTTATAGATCTTTTAAAAATGATTATGAAGTTGAAGATTATTTAAACATAATTCAAAACTTCGAGCAAAGAAGGCAATTCACCAAATTTCGAATTAGCAACCACAAACTAGCTATTGAAGCTGGTAGATATAGTAATCAATATGTCCAATCTGACCAACGTATTTGTGTTTACTGTACTAGTAATGAAATAGAATGTGAAATGCACATGTTATTCAAATGTCCAATTTATAATGAAATTCGCGAGAATTTCTACAGATTATTAGAAAAAGAAATGATAATTAACAAAATGAATGAAAATGATTTATTACAAAAATTAATGTCATCAAATAATTCGAAAATTATAATTTTGTTATCCAAGTTTATATGTAAATGTTTAGCCCTTAGACAAGATTCTTCGCAGAATCATATGTAATTGTAACTTTACTGATATGTATATATAGATATTGTTTCTGTTATGTGCTTTAGCAATACTTGTAAAACACTACTTGTCATGCTAATAAAGCGATTTCAAACCTCAAAACCTATCCTATCCTATCCTATCCTATCCTATCCTATCCTATCCTATCCTATCCTATCCTATCCTATCCTATCCTATTCCTGAACAACAGTCAAATCAATAAATCTTTTCAGTTCTACGATCATAAACATTTGAATCATCGCGGGTTCAAGTTTTTTACCAAGAACCTGAAGGGTGCGATTTACAATACAACACCCAAGAAAACCAAGAAACCAGGAGAATCACGTCTTCCCTTAAAGCCGGAAACTACTAATTTACGTGGTCCTAATCCTACTTATGCAGAAATTGCTTCATCTTCACTTCCACAATACCGCCGCAACAATCCGCTTAACCCTGGAAAACGCCCTTTGAGTAACAGAGACACTTTAAACTTTATGACCAAGCAATCTCATATCAAGCCTTCAAGTACCAATCCTTTTGCTATGAACCCTGCAAAGTTACCACTACCTTTAAAGTCTATAATTCAGAAACTCCAAATGTTTATCAAATGATAAGTATATTATATAATTACTTTTTTCTTATATACATATACATTTATTTTTCATTTTTTTATTATTATTAATATATTTTTTAGTATTATTTTTTTTTCTTTTTTCTTTTCTTTTTTTTAACTGGGAAATTGCCTTCTTTTTCCGCATTTGACATCTTTAGAATAAGTGAGGTACTTTATAAATATTATAGTTCATATCAATTCTATTTTATAAGATATGAACGAATTTACCAGGAAAGTTTCTTTCTGTTCCTGGAATATTAACGGAATGTCCAGTAACCTTTTAGGTGATAAATCAAAGTGCACTGATTTTATTAATATTGTTTCGAAACATGATTTTGTTCTTTTGACCGAAACGTGGATGTCATCATGTCCCGACATAGATGGTTATTCTCATTTTACTGTTTCTTCAAATAAGAAAGACCCCATCAAAATCAACAATGGAAGAACTTCAGGGGGGTTAGCGTTTTTATTCAAAGATTGTTATAAAAATAATGTTGACTTAATCAAAACTTCCGATTATTTGATTTGGTGTAAAATCTCTCGTCTTTCCCTTGGTAATGAAAGGGATTTATTTATATGTGGATTATATATTCCTCCGGATAATTCAAAGTATTTTCAAGATGATATTTTTGAACAGCTGGATGAAGATATTGTTACTTTTTCCAAACTTGGTAATATTCTTCTTTTAGGCGATTTTAATGCTAGAGTTGGAACTGACAACGACATCATAAGTAAAGAAGACAAAGTTTTTATAGTTAATAACTGTAGTGATTTAAGTCTTGATTCGGCAGCCAGAAAAAATTTTGATTTCACTAAAAATACACACGGTAAAAAATTACTTGATATTTGTAAGATATTTGACTTGCGGATTCTAAATGGCAGAACTTTAGGTGATTCTTTAGGAAAAATCACTTATCACGGTAAGAATGGTGTTAGCACCGTTGATTACATTATCACAGACCAGAATCTATTGCAAAATGTAAAATATTTTATCGTTGATGCACCAAATTTCCTTTCTGATCATAGTCCAATTTATGCTTTGTTAAATTTTCAAACAACTTATGAGAATGTATTACAAGATAACATAATTCAGACGGATAATCTTAAACAATTAGCACCCCAATACATATGGTCTTCTAATTCTATCGAACCTTTTCAACAAGCTATGTCTTCGCCTTTAGTTAAATGTTTGATAAATGGATTCTTGGCCAGAGATTTTTCTTTATATGGCGAAGACAGCATTAATAATGCTGTTCACTGTGTCCAAAATATTTTTGACAAGGCCGCTAGTATGTCTTTAAAACTGAAACAAGTTAAACATAAACGTAAGAAAAGAAACACTGTCTGCAACAAAAAATGGTTTGATTATGATTGTAAAAAAGCCAGAAAAGAACTTCAAAAAATTTCGAATCAAAAGCACTCTGACCCTTTGAATATGACAATAAGAGAAGAATATCATCGTAAACTCAAATCTTTTAAGCAACTACTACAATTTAAACGAAAGGAATTCAAGGATAATCAATTGTTGTTATTGGAAAATAATTCTGATAATAATGATTTTTGGGAAATTCTTAAATCTGCTAACGAAGAATTTAAAGAAGAAAAAATTATATTCCTCCAATATCCGAACAACAGTGGATTAATCACTTTAAAACTCTACACTCTAAAAAACAAAACACTCCTTTACAGAACAATATAGTAGATACTTTAAAACAAATAGAACAAGAAAAAGATCAATCACTTAGTAATAAAGATCTAAACAGTCCAATTGAAAATGAAGAAATTAAAACTGCAGTTAAGTTGCTAAAAAACAAAAAAGCAGCTGCATCTGATAAAGTGAGAAATGAAATGATTAAACATAGTTTTAATGTTATGCTGCCGGTTTATTCAAAACTTTTTAATTCAATTCTACAATCTGGTTTTTACCCAGACACATGGTGTGTTGGCTCGTTAACTCCTATTTTGAAAAGTGGTGATCGAGCTGATCCTAGTAATTATAGAGGCATTTGTGTTTCTAGCTGTCTAGGGAAATTCTTTTCTATTATTCTTAACCAAAGACTTTTGAATTTTACACAGAAGAAGAATATTTTACATAATTCTCAAATAGGTTTCATGCCAAACTTCAGAACTTCGGATCACATATTTACATTACGTACTTTAATTGATCAACATGTTATAAACAAAAAGAAAGGACGGATATATGCTTGTTTTATTGATTTCAAGAAAGCATTCGATTCTATATGGCATGATGGACTTTTATTACGTTTGCTGCAATATAATATCAACGGTAATTTTTATAAGTTAATCAAAAATCTATATTCTAAGTCGTCTTGTTTTGTTAAATTAGGGTCAAAGCGTACAAAATCGGTCGAATACACCCGTGGTGTACGTCAAGGTTGTATTCTTAGTCCGCTATTGTTTAATTTATTTTTAAATGAATTATCTATTTCATTAGAAAACAACAATGAAACTGATTCTTTTTATCTCCCAAATGGCCAAAAATTAAGCTCTCTCCTTTATGCCGATGATTTGGTTCTAATGTCAAAATCTGAGATCGGTTTACAAAATTCGATTAAGCTTGTTAACGATTTTTGCTCACAGTGGCAAATGTCTGTTAACGAGAAGAAAACGAAAGTTATGATTTTTTGTAAAAAAGAAACTGACAAGATAAAACAATCTTCTTTTACTTTAAATGGCACTAATCTTGAAATAGTAAAGGAGTTTTGTTATTTAGGTGTTAGAATAAGCTCTACTGGTAATTTTTCTAATCACCAAATTCAATCAAAAGAAAAAGCCTTACATGCATTTTTTAAAATTACAAACATCACTGAATTCAAACACTTAAAACCAAAACTAGCCTGTAAGTTATTCGATTCTTTGATAAAACCTATCCTAACTTATGCAAGTGAGATTTGGGGTGTTTATCAAAAACACGATTTTGATAAATGGGATAAAAATCCTGTTGAGAAAGTACATCTTAGATTTTGTAAGTATTATCTTGGAACAAGTAATAAGGCATCGAATATTGCTTCTCGTGCCGAACTCGGTCGTTTCCCAATGAAATTATTTACTGATACGTTTTCTCTGAAATACTTTAACCATCTTCTTTGCTTACCAGACAACTCGATTACTAAACAGGCATTTTTTGTTTCTCAAACTTTATATGAACAAAATAAATCTAGTTATTTCTCAAATTTACAAGCGATGTTAAATTTTTATGATATACAAGATAATCTCAAACAATGTTTTTCTAATGAAAATCTTAAGATCTATTCTGAAAAAATGAAAAGTAATTACTTCAAACACTGGAAAGCTCTCCTACAGAATTCCAAAAAATTAACTTTTTATAGATCTTTTAAAAATGATTATGAAGTTGAAGATTATTTAAACATAATTCAAAACTTCGAGCAAAGAAGGCAATTCACCAAATTTCGAATTAGCAACCACAAACTAGCTGTTTAAGCTGGTAGATATAGTAATCAATATGTCCAATCTGACCAACGTATTTGTGTTTACTGTACTAGTAATGAAATAGAATGCAAAATGCACATGTTATTCAAATGTCCAATTTATAATGAAATTCGTGAGAATTTCTACAGATTATTAGAAAAAGAAATGATAATTAACAAAATGAATGAAAATGATTTATTACAAAAATTAATGTCATCAAATAATTCGAAAATTATAGTTATGTTATCCAAGTTTATATGTAAATGTTTAGTCCTTAGACAAGATTCTTCGCAGAATCATATGTAATTGTAACTTCACTGAATATGTATATATATAGATATTGTTTACGTTATGTGCTTTAGCAATACTTGTAAAACACTACTTGTCATGCTAATAAAGCGATTTCAAACCCTAAACCCTATCCTATCCTATCCTATCCTACCTATCCTATCCTATCCTATCCTATCCTATCCTATCCTATCCTATCCTATCCTATCCTATCCTATCCTATCCTATCCTATCCTATGCTATGCTATGCTATGCTATCCTATCCTATCCTATCCTATCCTATCTTATCCTATCTTATCTTATCCTATCCTATCCTATCATATCCTATCCTATCCTATTTTATCCTATTCTATTCTATTCTATTCTATTCTATTCTATTCTATTCTATTCTATTCTATTCTATTCTATTCTATTCTATTCTATTCTATTCTATTCTATTCTATTCTATTCTATTCTATTCTATTCTATTCTATTCTATTCTATTCTATTCTATTCTATTCTATTCTATTCTATTCTATTCTATTCTATTCTATTCTATTCTATTCTATTCTATTCTATTCTATTCTATTCTATTCTATTCTATTCTATTCTATTCTATTCTATTCTATTCTATTCTATTCTATTCTATTCTATTCTATTCTATTCTATTCTATTCTATTCTATTCTATTCTATTCTATTCTATTCTATTCTATTCTATTCTATTCTATTCTATTCTATTCTATTCTATTCTATTCTATTCTATTCTATTCTATTCTATTCTATTCTATTCTATTCTATTCTATTCTATTCTATCCTATTCCATCCTATTCTATTCTATTCTATCCTATTTTATCCTATTTTATTCTATACAATTAGTTTTAAAAGAGAATAAAATGTATTGACTTCACTTATTGATCTCATTTGATGCAGTCGTCCTTACAGACAACATGAGTCATTTGCTAAGGGAAAATTTTGGTTATTTGTATCATTTGACCAATTGTTCTCCTCATCAGAGAACTCTTTTGCTAGCCACTGCTAGTCCAGAACAGGTTCATGCCCTTTGTGAAGTTTGCTCGAATTTATTAAAAGGCACTATACCAATGTCACAAGTGCAAAAAGAAAGACTCAGAGAACATGTGAACGACATACGGGAATTAGCCAGCCCATCCGTTCCCTTCAAAACCAAGAAACAAATTTTGGCTCAACGGGGTGGTGGTTTTGTGTCTGACCTCATGTCACCCCTGGTGTCGGCTTTGAAGTTGTTTTTGTTTTAAATATTCCTGTCCATAAAGAAGAACCTCATTTCGACGTTGGTCATTCAAAGGAGTAGCATGAAGAGAACGCGGAGCGATTCCACTGATTCTGAAGACAGTATAAAGAGATTACGGAGCGAGTCCACTGATTCTGAAGACAGTATGGCTTCTCACACCGAAAGGGCCACTTTTGAGGACAACGATATTGAAAAGGCGCTCGCATTTCTTCATACTCTGACAACTTCGAAAAGTATTTTATACTGGAACTCCCATGGGGAGATGACGTATCATACGCGTATCATGTCACCAGCATTGCAGAGCTCCTTGAGTATGTCATGCAACCTCTCAATTTGGATGTTAAAGTACCTCGTGGGTTGAAAACGTTCACTCAAGGATTATCAGAGATTGGTATTGACAAGAAACTGATCCGTAACAAAAAGGTTCTGGCGGATTTGGTTGCCAGACAACCGGAAGAGTACGCCGAGACAGACAGCGAAACTAGTGACGAAAACTCTGAAAGAGAAACTTCAGAGTTGGACTGTGAGAGTGCTGGTGAAAGCTTAGAGTCAAAGGAGCATTCAGAACTTACTAATCATACTATGTACTTTAATACCACTAAATATACTTTAAAAAATATTTTGCAAAAACCTGCACATACAATTTTTCGTTGAGCGGCTCGCACTTCGCGCTCACTTTTCTAAAATCGTTTGACTTCCCTGGCTTCGAATTCACTCAAACAATCGTCAACCATCTCATTTTGCGAACCTCAATGCTTTATCTCAACGTATATTCAGTTCCGAAAAATACGAGTTCCGATTCCAGCAGCTGAGGAGGGAGTTTCCCCTTTAATGAAAAACATTCCTTTGCAGGAGTAAAAAGGTCACCACCTTGATCTGTGTTGGTGATCAATTAACTTATCTTTAATTGTTTCGTTCAACATTTCCTTGTTTGTTTAGATCACAGCCGTGTACGTTGTTCTGATTCTCTCTATCAACAATAATTCTTTTTGTCAAAACAATTGACAACTATGATGTCATAATGACGTAATAGTAACAATTTGGTAAGGTAAGGGGACCCCCCTCCCTCCCATTAATAATCCTGGTTACACCCCTGCCATCGATAACGAATCGCAAGCAGCATTTTGCTATCTGTAGTAATGAAGCAAGTTTAGAAAATTAAGGCAATGAAGAAGACGACATTGTCGAATTTCTCCTAATTGTATACATACCAGGTTGCGATGCTGTTGCTGAAACTGAGTTCTGGTCATGCTGATTCACGTCGTTAAAATCATCGCTGCATTGATTTACGCAGATAATTTTATCCCTGTTTTCAGTTGCTTGCATGTCTTTATTTCGTCGCTTTTCACCTTGTACCTCTCCAGCATTGCCTTGCATATTTTCTTCTTTATCTGCAAGGATAGATGAGGAAACAAAACAATGAGGAAAAAATTAATGGAACTAGTCAGAACTCGTTAATCAATGATAATTACAAGCCTTACATATTTGCTAATGTCGTCAAGTGACATTGGTACGATTCATCAATCAGGAATCAAAGAATAAATGAATTAACGTCTTTGATATTCACCACCTTGATCTGTGGTGGTGTTGATAATTAACTTATCTTTTGTTTCGTTCAAAACAGAACGCTTTTTGTTTCAATTATTACCGGTACATTGTTGTTTTGTTTCTCTTTGTCTATCAACCATAATTCTTTTTCGTCAAAACAATTGATTACTATGATGTCATAATGACGTCACATGACGTCATAGTAACAATTTGGAAATGTAAGGACCCCCCCATTAAAAATCCTGGTTACACCCCTGCCATCGATAATGAATTACATCCTTTTGCTATCTGTAGTAGAAAATTAAGGCAATGAAGAAGACATTGTCGAATTTGTATACATACCAGGTTGCGATGCTGTTGCTGAAACTGAGTTCTGGTCATCCTGATTCACGTCGTTAAAATCATCGCTGCATTCATTTACGCAGATAATTTTATCCCTGTTTTCAGTTGCTTGCATGTCTCTGTTTCGTCGCTTTTCACATTGTACCTCTCGAGCATTACCTTGCATATTTTCTTGTTTGTCTGCAAGGATAGAAAAACAACGAGGAAAAATTAAGGAAACTATTCAGAGCTCGTTAATCAATGATAATTACAACCCTTACATATTTGCTATAATGTCATCAAGTGACATTGGTACCATTGATCAATCAAGAATCAAAGAATAAATGAATCAACATCTTTGATATGGTGGATTCAAATGGGATTAGTATTTGTGCCTTAACCGGGTTTTAAGAGATTTTTAGTATGCTACGTTATTTTAAAAGAATCACTACTGGCCGTGCGTAAAATATTAAAGAGGACTAAACGTGATACAGTTTAAGCGACTAACCCATAGGGTTAGGAGTTAAAAAAAGACAAAAAAATATATAAATTTTTTAAACCTGTAACATGTTTGATCAGAAAAACAGTTAATTATAAAAACGAAATTCAAACCATCTACTTTTGGTCGCAAATTCGTAATTTGTTCCTCATTTTACCACCCAAAAACAAAAAATTCCAACTTGTAGCGCATCAAAATAACTTCCCTTTGCTGTGATCATGATTCGTCGAAAATTTCATTCTGGTGCGCTACAAGTTGGGATTTTTAGTTTTTTGGGTGGTAAAACGAGCAACAAATTACGATTTTGCGACCAAAAGTAGAACCCTGTTCAACTTTTTGTAGCAAACTTTTCCAACTTGTAGCAAGGGTTTTTGTTGCGCAGCAGGTCTGTATCGCTGGTGGTAAAACGAGCAGCATCGAATTCCAACTTGATTCGAAGCAATGTTGCGCGACAAGTTGGATGTTTCTGTGCCTCGTATTACCGTACCTTTAGAAATTTGTAAATGTAACTAATCAAGTGACATGGATACAATTGGTCAATCAAGAACCATAAAATAGCATGGAGAAAAATCTGTGCCATGCTCGATTCAAATGAAATATTTGTCACTTGAACAGATTTTAAGATATTGTTGGTATCCGAGAGTTTTTTAAGAGATCATCATTCCTGGCCGTGCGTAAAATACTAGAGAGGACGAAAAGTGATACCGTTCATGTGTTTAACACAAAGGGTAAACAGTTAAAAGACTTCCCAAAAAGAATTTTTCAATAATCACTGAAATGTTTGATCAGAAAAGCAGTCATTTATAAAACGAAATTCAGAGGATTGCAAACACAATTGCAAACAACAGCTTCATGCTATATGTAGTAATGAAGCAACAGTAGAAAATTGAGGAAATAGAAAAGACAGTGTTGAGTTTGTCGTAATTGTATGCATACAAGGTTGCAAACCTGTTGCTGATAATGAGATTTGTTCTTGTTGGAAATTTTCTTCAAAATCATCGTGGCATTCATTTACGCAGCAAATGTTGTCACCGTTTAAAGTTGCTCGCGTTTCTTCTTTTCGTTGCTTTTTACGTTTTCCTTCTCCAGCACTGCTATCTATATTGTTTTCTTTATCTGCAAGAATATCAAATCAATAATAAGTCATTTAAAAAAACTATTCAGATCTCGATAATCAATGCTTATTACGATTCTTACCAATTCGTAAATGTAACTAATCAAGTGACATGGATGCAATTGGTCAATCAAGAACCATAAAATAGCATGGAGAAAAATCTGTGTCATGCTCGATTCAAATGAAATATTTGTTACTTGAACAGGGCTTTAAGATATTGTTGGTATCCTAAGTTTTTTTAAGAGATAATTCCTGGCCGTGCGTAAAATACCAGAGAGGACAAGACGTGATACCGTTCAAGTAACTAAGGCAAAGGGTAAGCAGTTAAAAGACTTTAAAAAAAGTATTTTTCAATAACCACTTGCTTGTTTTTTTCAGAAATGCTTTCATTTATCAAACGAAATTCAGACGTTCAATTGCAAACTACATCCGCATCCTATCTGGACTAATGAAGCACCTATAGGAATTTGACAAAATGAAAATTACTGTGTTGAATTTTTGGTAATTTCATACATACCAGGTTGCAAAGATGAGATTCGTTCTTGATGGAAATTTTCTTCATAATCATCGCGGCATTCATTTTGGCATGCAATGTTGTCACCGTTTATAGTTGCTGGCGTGTCTTTAACTAGTCGCTTTTTACGTTTTCCTTCTCCAGCACTGCTATCCATATTGTTTTCTTTATCTGCAAGAACATCAAATCAATAATAAATCAATTAACAGAACTATTCAGAGCTCGATAATCAATGCTTATTACGATTCTTAGAAATTTGTAAATGTAACTAATCAAGTGACATGGATGCAATTGGTCAATCAAGAACCATAAAATAGCATGGTGAAAAATCTGTCTCATGCTCGATTCATGATCAAATGAAATATTTGTCACTTGAACAGTACTTTAAGATATTGTTGATATCCCAAGGTTTTTAAAGAGATCATTCCTGGCCGTGTGTAAAATACTAGTTAGGATCAAAAGTTATACCGTTCAAGTGACTAACGTAAAGGGTAAGCTGTTAAAAGACTTCCCAAAGAAGAATTTTTTCAATAACCACTGTCTTGTTTGATCTGTGCCATGCTCGATTCAAATGAAATATTTGTCACTTGAACAGATTTTAAGACATTGTTGGTATCTTAGGTTTTTTTAAGAGATCATTCCTGGCCGTGCGTAAAATACTAGACAAGACCAAAAATTATACCGTTCAAGTGACTAACGCAAGAGTAAACAGTTAAAAGACTTCCCATCAAAGAATTTTTCAATAATCACTTGAATGTTTGATCAGAAAAGCAGTCATTTATAAAACGAAATTCAGACGATCAATTACAACCTACAGCCTCAAGCTTCGTGGACTAAAGGAGCACCTATAGAACATTTAGAAAATGAAAATTACTGTGTTGAATTTTTCGTAATTTTATACTTACCAGGTTGCAAAGATGAGATTTGTTCTTGTTGGAAATTTACTGCATAATCATCGCGGCATTCATTTATGCATGCAATGTTGTCACCGTTTATAGTTGCTGGCTTGTCTTTTGATAGTCGCTTTTTACGTTTTCCTTCTCCAGCACTGCTATCCATATTGTTTTCTTTATCTTCAAGAACATCAAATCAATAATAAATCAGTTAAAAGAACTATTTAGAGCTCATTAATCAGTGCTTATTACGATTCTTAGAAATTTGTAAATGTAACTAATCAAGTGACATGTATACAATTGGTCAATCAAGAACCATAAAATAGCATGAAGAAAAATCTGTGCCATGCTCGATTCATGATCAAATGAAATATTTGTCACTTGAACAGTACTTTAAGATATTGTTGATATCCCAAGGTTTTTAAAGAGATCATTCCTGGCCGTGTGTAAAATACTAGTTAGGATCAAAAGTTATACCGTTCAAGTGACCAACGTAAAGGGTAAGCTGTTAAAAGACTTCCCAAAGAAGAATTTTTTCAATAACCACTGTCTTGTTTGATCTGTGCCATGCTCGATTCAAATGAAATATTTGTCACTTGAACAGATTTTAATACATTGTTGGTATCTTAGGTTTTTTTAAGAGATCATTCCTGGCCGTGCGTAAAATACTAGACAAGACCAAAAATTATACCGTTCAAGTGACTAACGCAAGAGTAAACAGTTAAAAGACTACCCATCAAAGAATTTTTCAATAATCACTTGAATGTTTGATCAGAAAAGCAGTCATTTATAAAACGAAATTCAGACGATCAATTACAACCTACATCCTCAAGCTTCGTGGACTAAAGGAGCACCTATAGAACATTTAGAAAATGAAAATTACTGTGTTGAATTTTTCGTAATTTTATACTTACCAGGTTGCAAAGATGAGATTTGTTCTTGTTGGAAATTTTCCGCATAATCATCGCGGCATTCATTTATGCATACAATGTTGTCACCGTTTATAGTTGCTGGCTTGTCTTTTGATAGTCGCTTTTTACGTTTTCCTTCTCCAGCACTGCTATCCATATTGTTTTCTTTATCTTCAAGAACATCAAATCAATAATAAATCAGTTAAAAGAACTATTTAGAGCTCATTAATCAGTGCTTATTACGATTCTTAGCAATTTGTAAATGTAACTAATCAAGTGACATGGATACAATTGGTCAATCAAGAACCATAAAATAGCATGGAGAAAAATCTGTGCCATGCTCGATTCAAATGAAATATTTGTCACTTGAACAGGGCTTTAAGATATTGTTCGTATCCTAAAGTTTTTTAAGAGATCATTCCTGGCCGTGCGTAAAATACTAGACAGGACCAAAAGTTATACTGTTCAAGTGACTAACGCAAAGGGTAAACAGTTAAAAGACTTCCCTAAAAGTTTTTTTCAATAACAGCTTGCATGTTTGATAAGAAACGCTGGCATTTATAAAACGAAATTTAGACGATCAATTACAAACTACAGCCTCATGCTATCTGGACTAATGAAGCACCTATAGGAAATTGACAAAATGAAAATTACTGTGTTGAATTTTTGGTAATTTTATACATACCAGGTTGCAAAGATGAGATTCGTTCTTGATGGAAATTTTCTGCATAATCATCGCGGCATTCATTTTGGCAGGCAATGTTGTCACCGTTTATAGTTGCTGGCGTGTCTTTTCCTCGTCGCTTTTTACGTTTTCCTTCTCCAGCACTGCAATCCATATTGTTTTCTTTATCTGCAAGAACATCAAATCAATAATAAATCAATTAACAGAACTATTCAGAGCTCGATAATCAATGCTTATTACGATTCTTAGAAATTTGTAAATGTAACTAATCAAGTGACATGGATACAATTGGTCAATCAAGAACCATAAAATAGCATGGAGAAAAATCTGTGCCATCATCGATTCAAATGAAATATTTGTCACTTGAACAGAGCTTTAAGATATTGTTGGTATCCTAAAGTTTTTTTAAGAGATCATTCCTGGCCGTGCGTAAAATACTAGACAGGACCAAAAGTTATACCGTTCAAGTGACTAACGCAAAGGGTAAACAGTTAAAAGACTTCCCTAAAAGTTTTTTTAAAATAACCAATTGCATGTTTGATAAGAAACACTGGCATTTATAAAACGAAATTTAGACGATCAATTACAAATTACAGCCTCATGCTATCTGGACTAATGAAGCACCTATAGGAAATTGACAAAATGAAAATTACTGTGTTGAATTTTTGGTAATTTTATACATACCAGGTTGCAAAGATGAGATTCGTTCTTGATGGAAATTTTCGGCATAATCATCGCGGCATTCATTTTGGCAGGCAATGTTGTCACCGTTTATAGTTGCTGGCGTGTCTTTTCCTCGTCGCTTTTTACGTTTTCCTTCTCCAGCACTGCAATCCATATTGTTTTCTTTATCTGCAAGAACATCAAATCAATAATAAATCAATTAACAGAACTATTCAGAGCTCGATAATCAATGCTTATTACGATTCTTAGAAATTTGTAAATGTAACTAATCAAGTGACATGGATACAATTGGTCAATCAAGAACCATAAAATAGCATGGAGAAAAATCTGTGCCATGCTCGATTCAAATGAAATATTTGTCACTTGAACAGGGCTTTAAGATATTGTTGGTATCCTAAAGTTTTTTAAGAGATCATTCCTGGCCGTGCGTAAAATACTAGACAGGACCAAAAGTTATACCGTTCAAGTGACCAACGCAAAGGGTAAACAGTTAAAAGACTTCCCTAAAAGTTTTTTTTAAATAACCAATTGCATGTTTGATAAGAAACACTGGCATTTATAAAACGAAATTTAGACGATCAATTACAAATTACAGCCTCATGCTATCTGGACTAATGAAGCACCTATAGGAAATTGACAAAATGAAAATTACTGTGTTGAATTTTTAGTAATTTTATACATACCAGGTTGCAAAGATGAGATTCGTTCTTGATGGAAATTTTCGGCATAATCATCGCGGCATTCATTTTGGCAGGCAATGTTGTCACCGTTTATAGTTGCTGGCGTGTCTTTTCCTCGTCGCTTTTTACGTTTTCCTTCTCCAGCACTGCAATCCATATTGTTTTCTTTATCTGCAAGAACATCAAATCAATAATAAATCAATTAACAGAACTATTCAGAGCTCGATAATCAATGCTTATTACGATTCTTAGAAATTTGTAAATGTAACTAATCAAGTGACATGGATACAATTGGTCAATCAAGAACCATAAAATAGCATGGAGAAAAATCTGTGCCATGCTCGATTCAAATGAAATATTTGTCACTTGAACAGGGCTTTAAGATATTGTTGGTATCCTAAAGTTTTTTAAGAGATCATTCCTGGCCGTGCGTAAAATACTAGACAGGACCAAAAGTTATACCGTTCAAGTGACTAACGCAAAGGGTAAACAGTTAAAAGACTTCCCTAAAAGTTTTGTTTTTAATAACCAATTGCATGTTTGATAAGAAACGCTGGCATTTATAAAACGAAATTTAGACGATCAATTACAAACTACAGCCTCATGGTATTTGAACTAATGAAGCACCTATAGGAAATTGACAAAATGAATATTACTGTGTTGAATTTTTGGTAATTTTATACATACCAGGTTGCAAAGATGAGATTCGTTCTTGATGGAAATTTTCGGCATAATCATCGCGGCATTCATTTTGGCAGGCAATGTTGTCACCGTTTATAGTTGCTGGCGTGTCTTTTCCTCGTCGCTTTTTACGTTTTCCTTCTCCAGCACTGCAATCCATATTGTTTTCTTTATCTGCAAGAACATCAAATCAATAATAAATCAATTAACAGAACTATTCAGAGCTCGATAATCAATGCTTATTACGATTAGTTAGAAATTTGTAAATGTAACTAATCAAGTGACATGGATACAATTGGTCAATCAAGAACCATAAAATAGCATGGAGAAAAATCTGTGCCATGCTCGATTCAAATGAAATATTTGTCACTTGAACAGGGCTTTAAGATATTGTTGGTATCCTAAAGTTTTTTAAGAGATCATTCCTGGCCGTGCGTAAAATACTAGACAGAACCAAAAGTTATACCGTTCAAGTGACTAACGCAAAGGGTAAACAGTTAAAAGACTTCCCTAAAAGTTTTTTTTAAATAAGCAATTGCATGTTTGATAAGAAACGCTGGCATTTATAAAACGAAATTTAGACGATCAATGACAAACTACAGCCTCATGCTATCTGGACTAATGAAGCACCTATAGGAAATTGACAAAATGAAAATTACTATGTTGAATTTTTAGTAATTTTATACATACCAGGTTGCAAAGATGAGATTCGTTCTTGATGGAAATTTTCGGCATAATCATCGCGGCATTCATTTTGGCAGGCAATGTTGTCACCGTTTATAGTTGCTGGCGTGTCTTTTCCTCGTTGCTTTTTACGTTTTCCTTCTCCAGCACTGCAATCCATATTGTTTTCTTTATCTGCAAGAACATCAAATCAATAATAAATCAATTAACAGAACTATTCAGAGCTCGATAATCAATGCTTATTACGATTCTTAGAAATTTGTAAATGTAACTAATCAAGTGACATGGATACAATTGGTCAATCAAGAACCATAAAATAGCATGGAGAAAAATCTGTGCCATGCTCGATTCAAATGAAATATTTGTCACTTGAACAGGGCTTTAAGATATTGTTGGTATCCTAAAGTTTTTTAAGAGATCATTCCTGGCCGTGCGTAAAATACTAGACAGGACCAAAAGTTATATCGTTCAAGTGACTAACGCAAAGGGTAAACAGTTAAAAGACTTCCCTAAAAGTTTTGTTTTTAATAACCAATTGCATGTTTGATAAGAAACGCCGGCATTTATAAAACGAAATTTAGACGATCAATGACAAACTACAGCCTCATGCTATCTGGACTAATGAAGCACCTATAGGAATTTGACAAAATGAAAATTACTGTGTTGAATTTTTGGTAATTTTATACATACCAGGTTGCAAAGATGAGATTCGTTCTTGATGGAAATTTTCTGCATAATCATCGCGGCATTCATTTATGCATACAATGTTGTCACCGTTTATAGTTGCTGGCGTGTCTTTAACTAGTCGCTTTTTACGTTTTCCTTCTCCAGCACTGCTATCCATTTTGTTTTCTTTATCTGCAAGAACATCAAATCAATAATAAATCATTTAACAGAACTATTCAGATCTCGATAATCAATGCTTATTACGATTCTTAGAAATTTGTAAATGTAACTAATCAAGTGACATGGATACAATTGGTCAATCAAGAACCATAAAATAGCATGGAGAAAAATCTGTGCCATGCTCGATTCAAATGAAATATTTGTCACTTGAACAGGGCTTTAAGATATTGTTGGTATCCTAAAGTTTTTTAAGAGATCATTCCTGGATGTGCGTAAAATACTAGACAGGACCAAAAGTTATACCGTTCAAGTGACTAACGGAAAGGGTAAACAGTTAAAAGACTTCCCTAAAAGTTTTTTTTAAATAAGCAATTGCATGTTTGATAAGAAACGCTGGCATTTATAAAACGAAATTTAGACGATCAATGACAAACTACAGCCTCATGCTATCTGGACTAATGAAGCACCTATAGGAAATTGACAAAATGAAAATTACTATGTTGAATTTTTAGTAATTTTATACATACCAGGTTGCAAAGATGAGATTCGTTCTTGTTGGAAATTTTCGGCATAATCATCGCGGCATTCATTTATGGCAGGCAATGTTGTCACCGTTTATAGTTGCTGGCGTGTCTTTTCATAGTCGCTTTTTACGTTTTCCTTCTCCAGCACTGCTAATCCATATTGTTTTCTTTATCTGCAAGAACATCAAATCAATAATAAATCAAGTTAACAGAACTATTCAGAGCTCGATTAATCAAGTGCTTATTACGATTCTTAGAAATTTGTAAATGTAACTAATCAAGTGACATGGATACAATTGGTCAATCAAGAACCATAAAATAGCATGGAGAAAAATCTGTGCCATGCTCGATTCAAATGAAATATTTGTCACTTGAACAGGGCTTTAAGATATTGTTGGTATCCTAAAGTTTTTTAAGAGATCATTCCTGGCCGTGCGTAAAATACTAGACAGGACCAAAAGTTATACCTGTTCAAGTGACTAACGCAAAGGGTAAACAGTTAAAAGACTTCCCTAAAAGTTTTTTTCAATAACACTTGCATGTTTGATAAGAAACGCTGGCATTTATAAAACGAAATTTAGACGATCAATTACAAACTACAGCCTCATGCTATCTGGACTAATGAAGCACCTATAGGAAATTGACAAAATGAAAATTACTGTGTTGAATTTTTGGTAATTTTATACATACCAGGTTGCAAAGATGAGATTCGTTCTTGATGGAAATTTTCGGCATAATCATCGCGGCATTCATTTTGGCAGGCAATGTTGTCACCGTTTATAGTTGCTGGCGTGTCTTTTCCTCGTCGCTTTTTACGTTTTCCTTCTCCAGCACTGCAATCCATATTGTTTTCTTTATCTGCAAGAACATCAAATCAATAATAAATCAATTAACAGAACTATTCAGAGCTCGATAATCAATGCTTATTACGATTCTTAGAAATTTGTAAATGTAACTAATCAAGTGACATGGATACAATTGGTCAATCAAGAACCATAAAATAGCATGGAGAAAAATCTGTGCCATGCTCGATTCAAATGAAATATTTGTCACTTGAACAGGGCTTTAAGATATTGTTGGTATCCTAAAGTTTTTTAAGAGATCATTCCTGGCCGTGCGTAAAATACTAGACAGGACCAAAAGTTATACCGTTCAAGTGACTAACGCAAAGGGTAAACAGTTAAAAGACTTCCCTAAAAGTTTTTTTAAATAACCAATTGCATGTTTGATAAGAAACGCTGGCATTTATAAAACGAAATTTAGACGATCAATTACAAACTACAGCCTCATGCTATCTGGACTAATGAAGCACCTATAGGAAATTGACAAAATGAAAATTACTGTGTTGAATTTTTGGTAATTTTATACATACCAGGTTGCAAAGATGAGATTCGTTCTTGATGGAAATTTTCGGCATAATCATCGCGGCATTCATTTTGGCAGGCAATGTTGTCACCGTTTATAGTTGCTGGCGTGTCTTTTCCTCGTCGCTTTTTACGTTTTCCTTCTCCAGCACTGCAATCCATATTGTTTTCTTTATCTGCAAGAACATCAAATCAATAATAAATCAATTAACAGAACTATTCAGAGCTCGATAATCAATGCTTATTACGATTCTTAGAAATTTGTAAATGTAACTAATCAAGTGACATGGATACAATTGGTCAATCAAGAACCATAAAATAGCATGGAGAAAAATCTGTGCCATGCTCGATTCAAATGAAATATTTGTCACTTGAACAGGGCTTTAAGATATTGTTGGTATCCTAAAGTTTTTTAAGAGATCATTCCTGGCCGTGCGTAAAATACTAGACAGGACCAAAAGTTATACCGTTCAAGTGACTAACGCAAAGGGTAAACAGTTAAAAGACTTCCCTAAAAGTTTTTTTTAAATAACCAATTGCATGTTTGATAAGAAACGCTGGCATTTATAAAACGAAATTTAGACGATCAATTACAAACTACAGCCTCATGCTATCTGGACTAATGAAGCACCTATAGGAAATTGACAAAATGAAAATTACTGTGTTGAATTTTTAGGTAATTTTATACATACCAGGTTGCAAAGATGAGATTCGTTCTTGATGGAAATTTTCGGCATAATCATCGCGGCATTCATTTTGGCAGGCAATGTTGTCACCGTTTATAGTTGCTGGCGTGTCTTTTCCTCGTCGCTTTTTACGTTTTCCTTCTCCAGCACTGCAATCCATATTGTTTTCTTTATCTGCAAGAACATCAAATCAATAATAAATCAATTAACAGAACTATTCAGAGCTCGATAATCAATGCTTATTACGATTCTTAGAAATTTGTAAATGTAACTAATCAAGTGACATGGATACAATTGGTCAATCAAGAACCATAAAATAGCATGGAGAAAAATCTGTGCCATGCTCGATTCAAATGAAATATTTGTCACTTGAACAGGGCTTTAAGATATTGTTGGTATCCTAAAGTTTTTTAAGAGATCATTCCTGGCCGTGCGTAAAATACTAGACAGGACCAAAAGTTATACCGTTCAAGTGACTAACGCAAAGGGTAAACAGTTAAAAGACTTCCCTAAAAGTTTTTTTTAAATAACCAATTGCATGTTTGATAAGAAACGCTGGCATTTATAAAACGAAATTTAGACGATCAATTACAAACTACAGCCTCATGCTATCTGGACTAATGAAGCACCTATAGGAAATTGACAAAATGAAAATTACTGTGTTGAATTTTTAGGTAATTTTATACATACCAGGTTGCAAAGATGAGATTCGTTCTTGATGGAAATTTTCGGCATAATCATCGCGGCATTCATTTTGGCAGGCAATGTTGTCACCGTTTATAGTTGCTGGCGTGTCTTTTCCTCGTCGCTTTTTACGTTTTCCTTCTCCAGCACTGCAATCCATATTGTTTTCTTTATCTGCAAGAACATCAAATCAATAATAAATCAATTAACAGAACTATTCAGAGCTCGATAATCAATGCTTATTACGATTCTTAGAAATTTGTAAATGTAACTAATCAAGTGACATGGATACAATTGGTCAATCAAGAACCATAAAATAGCATGGAGAAAAATCTGTGCCATGCTCGATTCAAATGAAATATTTGTCACTTGAACAGGGCTTTAAGATATTGTTGGTATCCTAAAGTTTTTTAAGAGATCATTCCTGGCCGTGCGTAAAATACTAGACAGGACCAAAAGTTATACCGTTCAAGTGACTAACGCAAAGGGTAAACAGTTAAAAGACTTCCCTAAAAGTTTTTTTTAAATAACCAATTGCATGTTTGATAAGAAACGCTGGCATTTATAAAACGAAATTTAGACGATCAATTACAAACTACAGCCTCATGCTATCTGGACTAATGAAGCACCTATAGGAAATTGACAAAATGAAAATTACTGTGTTGAATTTTTGGTAATTTTATACATACCAGGTTGCAAAGATGAGATTCGTTCTTGATGGAAATTTTCGGCATAATCATCGCGGCATTCATTTTGGCAGGCAATGTTGTCACCGTTTATAGTTGCTGGCGTGTCTTTTCCTCGTCGCTTTTTACGTTTTCCTTCTCCAGCACTGCAATCCATATTGTTTTCTTTATCTGCAAGAACATCAAATCAATAATAAATCAATTAACAGAACTATTCAGAGCTCGATAATCAATGCTTATTACGATTCTTAGAAATTTGTAAATGTAACTAATCAAGTGACATGGATACAATTGGTCAATCAAGAACCATAAAATAGCATGGAGAAAAATCTGTGCCATGCTCGATTCAAATGAAATATTTGTCACTTGAACAGGGCTTTAAGATATTGTTGGTATCCTAAAGTTTTTTAAGAGATCATTCCTGGCCGTGCGTAAAATACTAGACAGGACCAAAAGTTATACCGTTCAAGTGACTAACGCAAAGGGTAAACAGTTAAAAGACTTCCCTAAAAGTTTTTTTTTAATAAGCCAATTGCATGTTTGATAAGAAACGCTGGCATTTATAAAACGAAATTTAGACGATCAATTACAAACTACAGCCTCATGCTATCTGGACTAATGAAGCACCTATAGGAATTGACAAAATGAAAATTACTGTGTTGAATTTTTGGTAATTTTATACATACCAGGTTGCAAAGATGAGATTCGTTCTTGATGGAAATTTTCGGCATAATCATCGCGGCATTCATTTTGGCAGGCAATGTTGTCACCGTTTATAGTTGCTGGCGTGTCTTTTCCTCGTCGCTTTTTACGTTTTCCTTCTCCAGCACTGCAATCCATATTGTTTTCTTTATCTGCAAGAACATCAAATCAATAATAAATCAATTAACAGAACTATTCAGAGCTCGATAATCAATGCTTATTACGATTCTTAGAAATTTGTAAATGTAACTAATCAAGTGACATGGATACAATTGGTCAATCAAGAACCATAAAATAGCATGGAGAAAAATCTGTGCCATGCTCGATTCAAATGAAATATTTGTCACTTGAACAGGGCTTTAAGATATTGTTGGTATCCTAAAGTTTTTTAAGAGATCATTCCTGGCCGTGCGTAAAATACTAGACAGGACCAAAAGTTATACCGTTCAAGTGACTAACGCAAAGGGTAAACAGTTAAAAGACTTCCCTAAAAGTTTTTTTTAAATAAGCAATTGCATGTTTGATAAGAAACGCTGGCATTTATAAAACGAAATTTAGACGATCAATTACAAACTACAGCCTCATGCTATCTGGACTAATGAAGCACCTATAGGAATTTGACAAAATGAAAATTACTGTGTTGAATTTTTGGTAATTTTATACATACCAGGTTGCAAAGATGAGATTCGTTCTTGATGGAAATTTTCTGCATAATCATCGCGGCATTCATTTTGGCAGGCAATGTTGTCACCGTTTATAGTTGCTGGCGTGTCTTTTCCTCGTCGCTTTTTACGTTTTCCTTCTCCAGCACTGCAATCCATATTGTTTTCTTTATCTGCAAGAACATCAAATCAATAATAAATCAATTAACAGAACTATTCAGAGCTCGATAATCAATGCTTATTACGATTCTTAGAAATTTGTAAATGTAACTAATCAAGTGACATGGATACAATTGGTCAATCAAGAACCATAAAATAGCATGGAGAAAAATCTGTGCCATGCTCGATTCAAATGAAATATTTGTCACTTGAACAGGGCTTTAAGATATTGTTGGTATCCTAAAGTTTTTTAAGAGATCATTCCTGGCCGTGCGTAAAATACTAGACAGGACCAAAAGTTATACCGTTCAAGTGACTAACGCAAAGGGTAAACAGTTAAAAGACTTCCCTAAAAGTTTTGTTTTTAATAACCAATTGCATGTTTGATAAGAAACGCCGGCATTTATAAAACGAAATTTAGACGATCAATTACAAACTACAGCCTCATGCTATCTGGACTAATGAAGCACCTATAGGAATTTGACAAAATGAAAATTACTGTGTTGAATTTTTGGTAATTTTATACATACCAGGTTGCAAAGATGAGATTCGTTCTTGATGGAAATTTTCGGCATAATCATCGCGGCATTCATTTTGGCAGGCAATGTTGTCACCGTTTATAGTTGCTGGCGTGTCTTTTCCTCGTCGCTTTTTACGTTTTCCTTCTCCAGCACTGCAATCCATATTGTTTTCTTTATCTGCAAGAACATCAAATCAATAATAAATCAATTAACAGAACTTAGTCAGAGCTCGATAATCAATGCTTAATTACGATTCTTTAGAAATTTGTAAATGTAACTAATCAAGTGACATGGATACAATTGGTCAATCAAGAACCATAAAATAGCATGGAGAAAAATCTGTGCCATGCTCGATTCAAATGAAATATTTGTCACTTGAACAGGGCTTTAAGATATTGTTGGTATCCTAAAGTTTTTTAAGAGATCATTCCTGGCCGTGCGTAAAATACTAGACAGAACCAAAAGTTATACCGTTCAAGTGACTAACGCAAAGGGTAAACAGTTAAAAGACTTCCCTAAAAGTTTTTTTTAAATAAGCAATTGCATGTTTGATAAGAAACGCTGGCATTTATAAAACGAAATTTAGACGATCAATGACAAACTACAGCCTCATGCTATCTGGACTAATGAAGCACCTATAGGAAATTGACAAAATGAAAATTACTATGTTGAATTTTTAGTAATTTTATACATACCAGGTTGCAAAGATGAGATTCGTTCTTGATGGAAATTTTCGGCATAATCATCGCGGCATTCATTTTGGCAGGCAATGTTGTCACCGTTTATAGTTGCTGGCGTGTCTTTTCCTCGTCGCTTTTTACGTTTTCCTTCTCCAGCACTGCAATCCATATTGTTTTCTTTATCTGCAAGAACATCAAATCAATAATAAATCAATTAACAGAACTATTCAGAGCTCGATAATCAATGCTTATTACGATTCTTAGAAATTTGTAAATGTAACTAATCAAGTGACATGGATACAATTGGTCAATCAAGAACCATAAAATAGCATGGAGAAAAATCTGTGCCATGCTCGATTCAAATGAAATATTTGTCACTTGAACAGGGCTTTAAGATATTGTTGGTATCCTAAAGTTTTTTAAGAGATCATTCCTGGCCGTGCGTAAAATACTAGACAGGACCAAAAGTTATATCGTTCAAGTGACTAACGCAAAGGGTAAACAGTTAAAAGACTTCCCTAAAAGTTTTGTTTTTAATAACCAATTGCATGTTTGATAAGAAACGCTGGCATTTATAAAAAACGAAATTTAGACGATCAATTACAAACTACAGCCTCATGCTATCTGGACTAATGAAGCACCTATAGGAATTTGACAAAATGAAAATTACTGTGTTGAATTTTTGGTAATTTTATACATACCAGGTTGCAAAGATGAGATTCGTTCTTGATGGAAATTTTCTGCATAATCATCGCGGCATTCATTTTGGCAGGCATTGTTGTCACCGTTTATAGTTGCTGGCGTGTCTTTTCCTCGTCGCTTTTTACGTTTTCCTTCTCCAGCACTGCAATCCATATTGTTTTCTTTATCTGCAAGAACATCAAATCAATAATAAATCAATTAACAGAACTATTCAGAGCTCGATAATCAATGCTTATTACGATTCTTAGAAATTTGTAAATGTAACTAATCAAGTGACATGGATACAATTGGTCAATCAAGAACCATAAAATAGCATGGAGAAAATCTGTGCCATGCTCGATTCAAATGAAATATTTGTCACTTGAACAGGGCTTTAAGATATTGTTGGTATCCTAAAGTTTTTTAAGAGATCATTCCTGGATGTGCGTAAAATACTAGACAGGACCAAAAGTTATACCGTTCAAGTGACTAACGCAAAAGGTAAACAGTTAAAAGACTTCCCTAAAAGTTTTTTTTAAATAAGCAATTGCATGTTTGATAAGAAACGGTGGCATTTATAAAACGAAATTTAGACGATCAATTACAAACTACAGCCTCATGCTATCTGGACTAATGAAGCACCTATAGGAATTTGACAAAATGAAAATTACTGTGTTGAATTTTTGGTAATTTTATACATACCAGGTTGCAAAGATGAGATTCGTTCTTGATGGAAATTTTCTGCATAATCATCGCGGCATTCATTTTGGCAGGCAATGTTGTCACCGTTTATAGTTGCTGGCGTGTCTTTTCCTCGTCGCTTTTTACGTTTTCCTTCTCCAGCACTGCAATCCATATTGTTTTCTTTATCTGCAAAAACATCAAATCAATAATAAATCAATTAACAGAACTATTCAGAGCTCGATAATCAATGCTTATTACGATTCTTAGAAATTTGTAAATGTAACTAATCAAGTGACATGGATACAATTGGTCAATCAAGAACCATAAAATAGCATGAAGAAAAATCTGTGCCATGCTCGATTCAAATGAAATATTTGTCACTTGAACAGGGCTTTAAGATATTGTTGGTATCCTAAAGTTTTTTAAGAGATCATTCCTGGCCGTGCGTAAAATACTAGACAGGACCAAAAGTTATACCGTTCAAGTGACTAACGCAAAGGGTAAACAGTTAAAAGACTTCCCTAAAAGTTTTTTTTAAATAACCAATTGCATGTTTGATAAGTAACGCTGGCATTTATAAAACGAAATTTAGACGATCAATTACAAACTACAGCCTCATGCTATCTGGACTAATGAAGCACCTATAGGAATTTGACAAAATGAAAATTACTGTGTTGAATTTTTGGTAATTTTATACATACCAGGTTGCAAAGATGAGATTCGTTCTTGATGGAAATTTTCGGCATAATCATCGCGGCATTCATTTTGGCAGGCAATGTTGTCACCGTTTATAGTTGCTGGCGTGTCTTTTCCTCGTCGCTTTTTACGTTTTCCTTCTCCAGCACTGCAATCCATATTGTTTTCTTTATCTGCAAGAACATCAAATCAATAATAAATCAATTAACAGAATTAGCCAGAGCTCGATAATCAATGTTAATAACGATTCTTTGAAATTTGTAAATGTAACTAATCAAGTGACATGGATACAATTGGTCAATCAAGAACCATAAAATAGCATGGAGAAAAATCTGTGCCATGCTCGATTCAAATGAAATATTTGTCACTTGAACAGGGCTTTAAGATATTGTTGGTATCCTAAAGTTTTTTAAGAGATCATTCCTGGCCGTGCGTAAAATACTAGACAGGACCAAAAGTTATACCGTTCAAGTGACTAACGCAAAGGGTAAACAGTTAAAAGACTTCCCTAAAAGTTTTTTTTCAATAACCGCTTCCATGTTTGATAAGAAACGCTGGCATTTATAAAACGAAATTTAGACGATCAATTACAAACTACAGCCTCATGCTATCTGGACTAATGAAGCACCTATAGGAAATTGACAAAATGAAAATTACTGTGTTGAATTTTTGGTAATTTTATACATACTAGGTTGCAAAGATGAGATTCGTTCTTGATGGAAATTTTCTGCATAATCATCGCGGCATTCATTTTGGCAGGCAATGTTGTCACCGTTTATAGTTGCTGGCGTGTCTTTTCCTCGTCGCTTTTTACGTTTTCCTTCTCCAGCACTGCAATCCATATTGTTTTCTTTATCTGCAAGAACATCAAATCAATAATAAATCAATTAACATAATTAGTCAGAGCTCGATAATCAATGTTAATTACGATTCTTTCAAATTTGTAAATGTAACTAATCAAGTGACATGGATACAATTGGTCAATCAAGAACCATAAAATAGCATGGAGAAAAATCTGTGCCATGCTCGATTCAAATGAAATATTTGTCACTTGAACAGGGCTTTAAGATATTGTTGGTATCGTAAAGTTTTTTAAGAGATCATTCCTGGCCGTGAGTAAAATATTAGACAGGACCAAAAGTTATACCGTTCAAGTGACTAACGCAAAGGGTAAACAGTTAAAAGACTTCCCTAAAAGTTTTTTTCAATAACCGGTTGCATGTTTGATAAGAAACGCTGGCATTTATAAAACGAAATTTAGACGATCAATTACAAACTACAGACTCATGCTATCTGGACTAATGAAGTAACTATAGGAAATTGACAAAATGAAAATTACTGTGTTGAATTTTTGGTAATTTTCTACATACCAGGTTGCAAAGATGAGATTCGTTCTTGATGGAAATTTTCGGCATAATCATCGCGGCATTCATTTTGGCAGGCAATGTTGTCACCGTTTATAGTTGCTGGCGTGTCTTTTCCTCGTCGCTTTTTACGTTTTCCTTCTCCAGCACTGCAATCCATATTGTTTTCTTTATCTGCAAGAACATCAAATCAATAATAAATCAATTAACAGAATTAGTCAGAGCTCGATAATCAATGTTAATTACGATTCTTTGAAATTTGTAAATGTAACTAATCAAGTGACATGGATACAATTGCTCAATCAAGAACTATAAAATAGCATGGAGAAAAATCTGTGTCATGCTCAATTCAAATGAAATATTTGTCACTTGAACAGTGCTTTAAGACATTGTTGGTTTTTTAAGAGATCATTCCTGGCCGTGCGTAAAATACTAGACAGGACCAAAAGTGATACCGTTCAAGTGACTAACGCAAAGGGTAAACAGTTAAAAGACTTCCCAAAAAGTATTTTTCAATAACCACTTGCATGTTTGATCAGAAACGCTGTCATTTATAAAACGAAATTCGGACGATCAATAAAAAAACTACAGCCTCATGCTATATATAGTAATGGAGCAACGGTAGAAAATTGAGGAAATGAAAAATACAGTGTTGAGTTTGTCGTAATTGTATACATACAAGGTTGCAAACCTGTTGCTGATAATGAGATTCGTTCTTGTTGGAAATTTTCTTCATAATCATTGTGGCATTCATTTACGCAGCAAATGTTGTCACCGTTTAAAGGTGCTCGCGTTTCTTCTTCTCGTTGCTTTTTACGTTTTCCTTTTCCAGCACTGCTATCCATATTGTTTTCTTTATCTAAAAGAAAAACATCAAATCAATAATAAATCATTAAAAAGAACTATTCAGAGCTCGTTATTCAATGCTTATTACGATTCTGAGAAATTTGTAAATGTAACTAATCAAGTGACATGGATACAATTGATCAATCAAGAATCATAAAATAGCATGTTGAAATAATCTGTGCCATGCTCGATTCAAATGATATTTGTCATTTGAACAGGGCTCATCGCGTACAATTGCGGGTCACGGCCGGTGATTTTGCTCATCTACATAATATATTCAGAAACGCCTGTCACATTTCATGCTCATTAAACACGAGGAATTAAGAGAAGGGGCTGAATTTAATACTTTTAACTCTCGATAAAAGCAAAACACAAGCATCAAGAAAAAATGTAACATCGGAAAACAAAAGCAAGACGACAATGATTTAGCTATGTTTGATTTTCAGCTCTTAGTTGTTGAGCGATCTTGCGATTTTCTTGGACTGAATATGCTTCAGAATGGCGTTTTTTGTATGGAAAGTACAATCCTGAAGGAAGGAAAAGCTTGGTGTGTCTCAGCAATACGTTTCTCAAAAAATGTAACATCGGAAATTTGATGTACAATTGTTGCTTGAAAAAATTCTTTCATTTGATTTTTTAAAATGCAAACATAGATAGCGATTTTTTAAAGATTTCCTTTACGTCCAGCTGTTCTGTTCTGTTCGGTCCACTGAAGAATCGGCCGCATAATTCTCCGAACTTTTACAAAGAATTTTCTCTTTAAAATCGTCTTCTTCTTCTTCCATTTTTAAAACTGTGTAGCTTTGGAAACATTGCTCTCTGGATCTAGGTTTTTATTGAAACACGCTTGTTGCTGTTGAGCCGAGAAATGAAACCGAGACAGGCCTGGGTCAGATTTTCTTCGAGGGAAATTAAATAAAAAGCTAAAGTTCGGGCAATAGTGGAAATATCAATTCTGTATTAAATAAAATTTGAAAATTGTCGATACGTTATAACTTGGTAGCCTTTTTTTCCATTTTTTTAGGGTTATCAGTCCCCGTCTAGGTCATGACTCAATTCAATGGTCAATTGTACGCGATGTTTAAGTGAGGGTTATCGGCCTGAAGCGAGGGGTTATGTGATATATTCACCGAGGGCGCCGCCCGAGGTGAATATACACATAACCACGAGCTGAAGGCCGATAACTGACTTTTTTTTACATTGGTGAGGTTTTCGAAAGTAGAAACTATGTTTATGTCGAAAATAAAGTAATTTATCTCACTGAAGTATGGCAGTATTTGCCACAAACATGCGCAGTATACCAGTGAAGTGCATCAAGTGCATCCCACACGTGTTAAAGTGCTTTCACATTATAAGACTTGGCCATTAGCATTAGTTACTGGTTCAAACCAGTCATGCCTTGCGATTTAGGCGTGTAAAGACAATCGGTTCTCTCGATGTGAGGGGAAATACATTAAGTACATTAGTATGCAAGGGGAATATGCCATATTCCCCTCGCATATTAATGTATATTCCCCTTGCATTGAAATGAGCTCTTTGTTCTAGCAGGGGTTATGCGATATATTCCACTGCTAAGAACAAAGAAAACCGATCCAATGTGAAAATAAGACATTGTTGGTATCCTAAGGTTTTTTAAGAGATCATTCCTGGCCGTGCGTAAAATACTAGACAGGACCAAAAGTGATACCGTTCAAGTGACTAACGCAAAGGGTAAGCAGCTAAAAGACTTCCCAAAAAAGAATTGTTCAATAATCACTGGAATGTTTGATCAGAAAAGCAGTCATTTATAAAACGAAATTCAGACGATCAATTCCAAACTACAGCCTCATGCTATATGTAGTAATGAAACAACAGTGGAAAATTGAGGAAATGAAAAAGACAGTGTTGAGTTTGTCGTAATTGTATGCATACAAGGTTGCGAACCTGTTGCTGATAATGAGATTTGTTCTTGTTGGAAATTTTCTTCATGATCATCTTGGCATTCATTTACGCAGCAAATGTTGTCACCGTTTAAAGTTGCTCGCGTTTCTTTTGTTCGTTCCTTTTTACGTCTTCCCTCTCCAGCATTGCCATCCATATTCTTATCTTTATCTGCAAGAATATTATTAAGAGAACTATTCAGAGCTCGTTAATCAATGCTTATTACGATTCTTAGAAATTTGCAAAAGTAACTCATCAAGTGACATGGATACAATTGGTCAATCAAGAACCATAAAATAGCATGACGAAAAATCTGTCTCATGCTCGATTCAAATGAAATATTTGTCACTTGAACAGATTTTAAGACATTGTTGGTATCCTAAGTTTTTTTAAGAGGTCATTCCTGGCCGTGCGTAAAATACTAGACAGGACCAAAAGTGATACCTTTCACGTGACTAACGCAAATTGTAAGCAGTTAAAAGACTTCCCAAAAAGTATTTTTCGATAACCACTTGCATGTTTGATCAGAAACGCTGTCATTTATAAAACGAAATTTAGACGATCAATTACAATCTACAGCCTCATGCTATCTGGACTAATGAAGCACCTATAGAAAATTCAAAAAATAAATTTACTGTGTTGAATTTTTCGTAATTTTATACTTACCAGGTTGCAAAGATGAGATTTGTTCTTGTTGGAAATTTTCTCCATAATCATCGTGATATTCATTTACGCAGGCAATTTTGACACCGTTTAAAGTTGCTCGCGTGTGTTTTCTTCGTGGCTTTTTACATTTTCTCTCTCCAGCGTTGCCGTCCATATTCTTATCTTTATCTGCAAGAATATCATTAAGAGAACTATTCAGAGCTCGTTAATCAATGCTTATTACGATTCTTAGAAACTTGTAAAACTAACTAATCAATTGACATGGATACAATTGGTCAATCGAGAACCATAAAATAGTATGAAGAAAAATCTGTGCCATGCTCGATTCAAATGAAATATTTGTCACTTGAACAGATTTTATGACATTGTTCGTATCCTAAGGGTTTTTTTAAGAAAGCATTCCTGGCCATGCGAAAAATACTAGACAGGACCAAAAGTGATACCGTTCAAGTGAATAACGCAAAGGGTAAGCAGTTAAAAGACTTTCCAAAAAGTATTTCTGAAGAACCACTAGCATATTTGATTAGAAACGCTGTTATTTATAAAACGAAATTCAGACAATCAATAAAAAACTATATCCTCATGCTATCTGTACTAATGAAGCAACTGTAGAAAATTGCGAAAATGAAAATGACTTTGTTGAATTTCCCTTAATTGTATTTTTCAATAACCTCTGGCATGTTTAGTCAGAAAAACAGTTATTACAAAAGGAAGCTCAGACGATCAATTACAAACTACAGATTCATGCTATGTGTAGTAATGAACCAACTGTAGAATATTTACGTAATGAAGGAGAGTTTACGACATTTTGGACCTTTTTTGTGGATTTTTTGGAAAGCGAAAATCCTACCTTCTCTTAAATTGGCCAAAGATTTTTTTCAAAGGAGGAAACATAATAGATTAATTTTATAATTAATAGTCATATTATCATAATCGATGTAGCAACACAGGATTTTTGCCGTTGAAATATAGAATGATCATCGTATAGAAAAAATCTGCAGGGATGATAAACCCCTAAAATTATTAAGCTCGACAGAAATGTAAATAAATCCAGCAAGAAATGCAGCAAAATCCTTGGTTTTATTGTGATGTAAATAATTTTTATATTATTTTAGGTTGGAGTTTTTAGGAGTTTGTTTGGATAAGGTGCGCCAGTAACAGCGCAGTTTTGCCGGGCGACAAAAAATATTTCATTACCCAGGCTCCCCGCAGGGGGCCTGGGTTGAAATTTCGGCTTCGTTAGTTTTTTTTTTTTTTGTCGTCAGTCGCAAATGGCAATCATGTCCTTAACACGCATGCAAGAACTCCTCGCATGCTCTGGTTACGAGATTGGTAATGGCGGACAAAGCGAAGCTTCAGCGACCGAAAGTAAACACATATTACATATGGATAATACGCTCAAAGCACATACAAAATATGCACACTGCGTTCGTGGTAGACCCAAGAAGATGTTGAGAGCTTTCGGAACGTTTCGGTTCACGAACTTTACGAGAGATCAATTTATGATCGAACATTTATGCTAGAGTAAACCTTTCACTCGAGATTGACTCATGCTACATCAAAGCTATTTATGAGTGAACCTAGCGATAATATATATCAAAACTGTCTAGTAATACTGATCAAAATAACCATCTATTAGGTGCAATTACAAATCTTCGAAGTGGATTTCAAGATGCTTTTGCCGAGCAGTTATTATTCACCAACAACATCACAGTTGACACCAAGAAAGTTCAAATTTGTTTATGTAACCTTCAATATTCTTCTGTTCATGTTTATCTACAAATTATATATGTTTAAAAGTAAATTAAACTTCATCCTTTTCATGATTCTTCGTTGATTTATTCTGCAGTATTACAACAACAACAAAGTCTTTGTCTAGAAGAAATGATTTGAAGCGATAATTTGACAACTGACTGCTTATACTAAATAAATGTCCATTATTATTCGACAAGCACCTTTGTAATCAAGAAACAATGTCAATTTCTTTAGTTATTATATTACTTAAGGTCAACATTGAAGTTCATCGGCTTGCAGCGGTATTCATGTCGCTTCTCAGCTTCTCAGCCTGAAGCTGTGAAAATAGTTCTTGCTCACGTTTGAAAAAGTATTTTGGGCATCTGTTCGATGTTCTTGTTTTTTTGACAGCTTCAACTGATATTACGTCACTGTCGAGTCCTGTCGTATAAATAGTGTCTTGCTTTTAACAACATGTCTTCAATTCGTTTTACTCCTGCTGTTGGTGCTTTGAGCTTTATCTTTGGCCTCGTAGAGTATTTTGACAAATTGTTTTGTAGATCGAATTGCGGTATTTCAATTTTTCATTAGGTATTTTGATGAATTTAATTTCGCTGCGGTATTGCGGTATTTATCTTCGGTTTTTGTGCGGTATGTAATAGATCAAATACGAGTGCGAGTGTTTCATCAGGGGATCCAAATACCGAGAAGCTGATGAAAGCACGAGGCCGCAAAAACACGAAACAAGAAACACGAGGCACGAGTTCTTGATCTGACTTCTCAAACGAATCGCTAATTCAAGACTTCAAGTAATATGTGTACATTCTATAAGCAAAATAACTTAAAAATAACAGAAAAATCTATAATATATGAACTCAAACCATGATTACCAAGTAGTTCACTATTAGCTCAGTTGGTAAAGCACTGAAATTCCATGACAGAGGTTCTGGGTTCTAGTCACCAGTAGTTCCTTAAAAATTTCGAAAAAAAAAGGTATATAAAACAAATTGCGGTTACGGTAAGTTAATATATGAATAGCTAAGATGGATAAAAAAATTGAGAGTGGAGAGAAACTAGAGAGTAAAGAATGGAAAAGGGAATGGAATGATTTTACTTTTATTCAAATTAGATCCAAAGTCCTAGGATTTGGATCAGATATCCAAATCCTTGGACTTTGGATCTAATTACCATCCGGTGTTGGATCAAGGTATCCAAATCGTGCACGTGACCCAAATAGGAGCATATGATTTGTTTAAAAGTCATGAATTATTAATGAGTTTGAGAGTGTGGTATTCGAACCCCCCTTACGCCCCCCTCCTTTAATTAAAAAGCCGTTAAGGCATCTGGGGGAGTATACATTTTCTGAAAGCCGGATTAATGTAGTTCCCTGTAGCAAAGTTTGTTTTATGTAATTTTATGGAGTTATTCTTAGTTATTGGCAAGACATGGAATTTGAGAACACCTTATTCACGAGGCTAAAAATTACATCAACAAATCCATGAGATAATGGGCTTAACCCTTTAACCTTACGCGCGAAGGTTCATCGGTCACCGGCGACCGATAAGTTCGAAAAATTGTAGCTTTCGCAGATAATGTGTCAGAGCATCAGAATCGAGTTGATTGTAACAAATGATAAAAATAGGCACCTGCTAGGTGCATGTGTCTACAGCCTACAGTAACTGAAACTAGTAGCAAATTAATATGCATTGTGTATTTGTTTCATTTGTAGATTTAATGGAATAGAATGATTGACTATGATACATACAGTAGTATGTACATAAAACTAGGGAAATAGGTTGTATTTGAAGCGTTATGGGTTTTCATTAACCCTTGAAACAGACCTTAATGATTCCAATGTGTTCTTTTGTTATTTACTTAATATGCTTTGTTTGACAGGCTTTAATGAAAACCACTATAGTATGATCGATCAAGGAGTGGTTGTCATATGACTGTGAAGGAATAGCCAAACAAATACTTGGTAATAAACTATAAAACCATTGTTATCAAACTAAATAGCCATTTTTCTTTCATGGTCAAAATGAAAATCACCCTAAAGGTATTATTTAGTACAAAATAGCAGCAATAAATAATAATAATTTCTAAAGATTTGTTCAGAGAAACTGGATGTACTGCTTGATTTAGGGAGATATGGTCACATGACCAGTGCAAGGGGTGAATGTTAACTGTATAATAGTTTGATAGGCACAAATGATAAAGGAAATAAGGTCTGCTTGTCTCTATTAGTCTACTAATTATTTCAGTTTTTTTGGCAATCACTATTGGAGTCCTATTGCGGATTGCTACACTCACTCAAACAATTATAGTAAATAAAACAGTAGAAAAAGTTAACAAAACAATACAATAGTTAATTGAAATAACGTACTTACTTGAAATCAAAACCAAGGGCATTTCAATAAAACAAAGCTTGAAGTAAATGTACTTATAATATACACTACATTGAACAGATTGTAAGCTTAATATTAGGTCTGTTATTGTTACATATCATTGCTCTGTTTGAAATCAACACGTGCATTTCAGCAGTAGTTTGTTTTTATAGAGAGCAAGGCAACAATTATTTGGAACTTGTTTTCCCTTCAATGAGGGTATTTTCTTTGCAGATGTCTTGAGATGTAGTATTGTGGAAGCAAATCTGCCTTTACTTGTGCAATACAACACGCCATTCTCGGGGGCCACAAAGAAGCCTAAACGAACACTTCATTCGATCATGTGCTACAATAAATGCCATGCTTCGATTCAATATTTGATGGTTGATGTACCGGTGATGTTGACTTCTCTCCAACCACGAGACCACTAGACGTTTGATCTTCTCCCGCCGTCTCGTTTCGAGCCTTTGAGTTAGTGTCCGTTTTCTACCCAAAAGCCGCCGTCTTTGAGGCAGTGAGCATTACCAAATGTTAATCATTATTTCTTTAAAATAATTTTTAAACAAGGAATCTTTTAAAATGTTAAATACTCAGGGATATAAAGAATTTTTCATTTGGTGGCGTCCGCCATTTTGTTTTGTTTTCACTCATGCATGCATGAAATCAAGGATTTGCGCCCGCAAAGGACGCATGGGACTACCATTGTCCTTTGTCGAATGCTGATTGGTTCCGAGGCATAATTGGGCTTCCTGTGGTGTTACTTGTGGACTGACTTACACGCACGATGACATAGTACGGCTACTGCCTCTACGAGGCTGTAGCCACAAAAACTTCAAATTTTGAAAGTCAAAACATTCACAATAAACTCAATATTTGGTGGATTCAGCAGTTTATTTAGAGGTGAACGTCAAAATGTGCAGATTTTACGTCAGAAAACCGCAGAAGAAAATCATGTGTTTGATCTTTAATTTTTCTGTCAAAAAACTCCATTTCAGGCAATTACTTGATATTCCTAGGAAAGATCTAAGTAGATGGGGAGTACCAAGTCTGCGCCGATAACCACCGGCCAAGCTATTGTTTATAAAGGACGAATTCTTGCATATTAATTGGCTTTAAACGTTGGACCGTTTTAGAACATCTTCACAACAAATAAAATTCTTCAAATACCATAATCGCGGCCTAAAGAAATGATCTATAAATCAGTTAGAGCGAGCGCCATATGCATCGCTCGCAGTGTTCACAACCTTAAGTTCCTACTTCGGAGCGTCTTCAACTCAAGCCACCAGCCAAACCTATTGTTTATAGGGCCGATTCTTGCACAATTAGGTCAACACAACAAAAGAACTTGGAGTCTTGGCAAAGGTAAAATGAGTTGTCCTGAAGACGAGGAATCCCATCGAATGCTGGCTCGCTATGTATGTCAGTCGTTAAAGCAAGAAAATGTGGGACTAGCCGACGAGGAAACGGTTTATCAAATCCTAATAAAGGGAGCCGATGACAAGAATCAGACTTTGGCCTATAGAGACACTGTGGGGTTCATAGAAGCCTATCGATACCTTCACAGTTTGGCTTTGGATTACTTGGAAATTGGATTATTAGAAAACAATATCATATGCGAAGTCCACAAACTATTGATGGAACATCGAAGTCATTTATGTACGGTGGGACAATACAGCGTGAAAGAACGGGTGACCGAATTTGAAGGAAAAATACACCATTACACCAGATTTTATGACATTGATCAAACCATGCAGAGATTAATCGACGAATTTAATCGCCGGTTGGATGACATCCACCATAGAAGTCCACGCTGGACAGAGAAATTAGATTCTTTGGAAAGTTTAATTCACTTAACGTCGTGGTTCGTCTACAAATTTTTGGAAATACATCCCTTTGGCGACGGCAACGGGAGAATCGTACGTCTTTTGTTTACATACGTATTGGAAGCCTTTGGTATTCCGTTTCCAGCCCCTTTGGCTTGGTATACCAAAGAAGAAACAAACGACGGTCACAAACAATATACTACATGGTGTAAATGTTTATGGAAGATCCGCGAAACTCTTTAAGGAATTAGAGCTAAATATGTTACGTGCTTTACGCAAAGGTTGTCAGGAAAACAAACATTTGTTGAATAATAAGACAAGAGACTGATGATCGGCGAACAGAATTTATTTTGCTATCATTGCACAAGAGTGATATCTGTAATCTTTCACAGGCTTGTTTGAACAATAAAGACTAAAGCATTATTTGTATTCATTCTTTTAATCATTACCATGGAAACCGCCCTTCGACCTGATCCACAGGGATCCCAAACAAGACAAAAAGCCAATTTTAAAGCGTCATTCAGTTTTTTAATATTTTTGCCAGTTAGGAATAGATTGAATCACGGCTCTCAATCGCTCACAGACACGGCTAAAGTGATACGAATGTACTAAAAAGAACTATAATTAAAATCCATGTATCCGAGCTCACTGTCAACATTGACTAAAGTTTAAAAGAAAACCATTTATTGACAGAATTAGGTATTGTGGGGACATCGGTTGACCGGGGTTGAAAATGATAGTCCCTCCAGCCGGATTCGAATTCGGCGGCCTCAGGAACTACAGTCCCGCGCTCTAACCAACTGAGCTATGAAGGGAATACGTGAAGAGGGTAGTGTATTTTGACCATTTATAACCAAGCTCAAATTCATTGAAAGAGCTTTTATTCAAGTGATCACTTTTTCATTTCAACTTGATTCTTCTTGGTGGTTGTCAAGGAGTTTCAATTTCTTAGATTTTAAGGACGACTTGTAAACGGCACCGCATTCTCGGCAACGACAAAATTTCACTTTGGTAGTCTGTGCATCTGCGGGAAAGACGTGAGTGCAGACATCACACTCGATGTATTGATTTTCACGGCAGTAATAAGCCTCCGCCCATAAACACCGGGGACATTCCACCACGGGAACAGAGTAAAACTTTACATACTCGCGGCAAACGTGGCACTCTCTTGGTTCCTCTTCCGGTTCTGTCATTTCCGATTCAGAACTCTCCTCGACTGACTCTAAACTTTCATTAACGTTTTCACCGTCCGACTCTACACTTTCTCTTTCAGAGGTGTCGTCACCCGTTTCACTGTCTGTCTCATCCTCTTCTGGTTGCCTTGCAACTAAATACGAATCAATTTCTTGTCAATACCGATCTCCAATAATCCTTGAGTGAACGTTTTCAAGTCCCGAGGTGCTTGGACATCAAGATTCAAAGGTAACATGGCATATTCAATGAGCTCTGCCATGCTGGTGACGGGAATTCTTCGCTCATGATACATCATCTCTCCGTGGGAATTCCAGTATAAAATACTTTTCGAAGCTGTGAGAGTATGAAGAAACGCTCGAGCCTTCTCTTCTGGGATACTCTGGGAGAGATCCTGCAGTACGGCTTCAATATCTTCCTTGTCCCACAAGTCCTGTTCTCCGTCATGAGAATGTTCAGAACCATATTCCGTGTCGGTGGAATCGCTGCGTGCCCTCTTCATGTTACTCCTTTGAAGAACCAACGTCGAAATGAGCTTCTTCTTAGTAGACAGAAATACTTATAACAAAAACAGGCTCAAGGTCGACATCAGGGGCGACATAACATCAGATACAAAACCCTCCCCTCGTTGAGCAAGAATTTGTTTCTTGGTTTTGAAAGGAACGGCCGGATTGGCTAAACTCCGTATGTCATCCACATGCTCTCTAAGTCGTTCTTTGTGTGCGTCCTTGATGGGAATCAGGCCTCTCGATAAATTCGAGCAAACTTCGCAAATGGCATGAACCTGTTCTGGACTAGCTGTGGTCAGCAATAGTTTTCGTTGGTGAGGAGAACAACCGGTTGAATGGCATAAATAACCAAAATTTTCTCTTAGCAAGTGACTCATGTTGTCTGCACAGACGATGACATCAAATGATATCACATTAGAAGAAACGTTCCTATTTATTGACCCTTAAACTGTTAGACCGACATCTGTTGATAGCCTGATAGCTATTGATAGCTATTGATAGCCTAATGGCTATTGATAACTATTGATAGCTATCGATAGCCTCATAGCTATTGATAGCTTAATGGCTATCGATAGCCTAATGGCTATTGATAGCTAGTGATAGCATCTATTGGTAGCCTAATGGCTATTGATAGCCTGATGGCTATTGATAGCCTAATAGCTATTGATAGCTAGAGATAGCATCTATTGATAGCTATCGATAGCTTAATAGCTATTGATAGCCTAATGGCTATCGATAGCCTAATGGCTATTGATAGCTAGTGATAGCATCTATTGATAGCCTAATGGCTATCGATAGCCTAATGGCTATTGATAGCCTGATAGCATCTATTGATAGCCTAATATAGCTATTGAAAGCCTGATAGCTATCGATAGCCGATAGCTTGGTAGCCTGGCTTTTGTTAGCTCATACCTCTATAAATAGCGCCCTGTGATCTAGGTTTTGTTCATTCTTAAGCAGACACGGCATGGCTCGGGTGTGCCCTTTATGCCACAAATCAGTTCAAAATTTGTCGTCACATTTAGAACGCGTTCACAAAATGAATGGCCCAGAACGCACATTTTGGTTTCAACAAGGAAAAATTCAAAAGGATGCTCAGCGGTTTACTCCTTATCCGCAGGTCAAGCCTGTGGAAACTACGTGTGATCGTTTTCAGTTACTCCATCCTTTCTCGGCCCTCGTCAGTGGAATGACTGGGTCTGGCAAGACGGCCTGGGTCCAAACATTACTAGAACATGCAAAGCAACTCATTCAACCCCCGCCTCAACGTATTGTGTGGAGTTATTCTCATGACAGCGTGCTTACGATGAGATGCTCCTTAACCGTGCCAGGAATAGAGTTTGTTAAAGATATCCCACCAGACCTAGATGAAGACTCGTAGTTTAACCCAAAAATCAACAACTCGATGGTGATTGACGATCAAATGACTGAGACGTCCAACGATAAAAGAATTCTTAATCTATTTACCAACGGGATCCCCGTCATCGATATCTCAGTGTTATTGTTCTTTTGCAAAACCTTTATTTTCAATGCAAAAATCATGAGAACTGTAAGTCTGAATGCAGCGTATCTTATCTTGTTCAAAAATCCAAGAGACAAGCTGCGAATGATGACTTTGGAAAAACAGGTGTACCCTGGAAAGACCGAGAAGTTTCTTCAAAAGTATGAAGATGCAGGGCAGCGGCCTTTTCGTGGATCTAAAATCCAACACCCCCTAGAACTGCAGGCTCATAACAAATGTACTACCGGACAACAACCCAATTCCTACACAGCAGCATGGTGGACAGTCCGATGCCATCGCGTCGATGGTAAACTATTTTGAGCGTCAAGGGTAATTACAGTCCCCTGTCCATAAAGTCATGCAAGAATTGGAAAACCAGATGGACACTGTTTTAAATGACCCCGCCCTACCTCCAGAGGTGAAAGCCAAACAATACGAGCCACTGCTGACTCGTTACCTCGTACATCAACAGCAACTGTCCAATACCGGTTTAACGATGCCGAGACAAGAACCAACAGTGACCCGTCAGAGTCAGCCTCCTAACGTGGTGACTCCAATAAACGCCCCTCCAGCATCTCTGATCAGTGACAGTGGCATTGCAACAACAACACCGAAAGTACCCTCCCTTTTCCAGCGTCTGTCATCCAAAGAGAGAACATCTTTTAAAACTGCTGGTTCACAGACCAGAGACGAAATACCGTCGACCCCAGTAAAAGCTCCCTCGGATCCATCCACTTCTTTCACCCCTCTGTCGACTGCGCCAGAGTTTCCTCCCACTCCTCCATCCAGCAAAGAAAAAGAAAAACCTCACAGGTGGATCCGTTATCAAGACAAACATAAATATAGAGGACAGGTGTTTCAGCCTCCGAGACGCTCTGAGCGATCAAGAGCCGTGATTCAATCTATTCCTAACTGGCAAAAATATTAAAAAACTGAATGACGCTTTAAAATTGGCTTTTTTCTTGTTTGGGATCACTGTGGATCAGGTCGAAGGGCGGTTTCCATGGTAATGATTAAAAGAATGAATACAAATAATGCTTTAGTCTTTATTGTTCAAACAAACCTGTGAAAGATTACAGATATCACTCTTGTGCAATGATAGCAAAATAAATTCTGTTCGCCGATCATCAGTGTCTTGTCTTATTATTTAACAAATGTTTGTATTCCTGACAACCTTTGCGTAAAGCACGTAACATATTTAGCTCTAATTCCTTAAAATCAAGAGTTTCGCGGATCTTCCATAAACATTTACACCATGTAGTATATTGTTTGTGACCGTCGTTTGTTTCTTCTTTGGTATACCAAGCCAAAGGGGCTGGAAACGGAATACCAAAGGCTTCCAATACGTATGTAAACAAAACAAACATGGTTTGTTTGTTCAAGCAACCGGAGAGAGCGGACGTGAGTTGACGAGCTCTCCATTTTAAGTTCAACTTTTCTTCTTTAAACTCAATTTATTGACTGTCTAAATAATCAAACATGGGAGGAGATAAAAAAGACACACATCTGAAAAAGGAAAACGACGATCTTAAAAAAACAACTAGCTGATTTATCAAAAGATCTGGAAGCTCTCAAATTCAAGATGGCCGACGATGGCAGTACTCCGATATTACAACCAGGAATGGTTATAAATATACCCGACACACAGGACCAGCCCAGTGCTAAGGATGTGCAGTACCTAAGCGATGGATACGATGATCTCAATAAGTCAAAAGAAGATATTCGTCGCCAGCTATTTAACATCGAAGGTCGGCTAAACCTGCTCTCAGTGAGTATAGAAAAAACTCAGCAAAGCCATCGACGATTCATTGACGTACAGCTACCAGTACAACCTGAAGATAACAGGTGTGCCACAAGAAAAGAGGTCAGAAACATCCGAGGAAACTACAGATCTTTGCCTTAGACTCTTTGACTTGATGGGAGCTAATGTTGTGGAAAGAGATATTGACATCGCTCATCGTGTACCATTACGCAACCAGAATGGACGCGCTCAGCAACACAACCCAATCATCTGTAAATTTATGAGGCGACTAGCCCGTAATCAGGTTCTAAAGCACAGGAAAAGTACCACGAATATCACTAGCGAAGCTCTTAACATAGATTATTGCGAGAGCGACCGGAGAATCGGAGTTTATCAAATTCTAACCCCAAGACTCCAAGAGCTCTTACACGAGTCAAAAGTGTTCCAAAAAACCTTTCACTACAAGTACTGCTGGACCAAGGAATCAAAAATACTTCTGAGGAAAGAAGATGACTCAGAGATCATAAAGATCGAAACATCACGCCAACTTGAAACCTTGCGAAGAAAAGAATCATCCAATAGCGTCAACAGCTAAGTTTAAACAACATTTATATATATGCTCCACTATTTCCCTTATCTTAAGATATGAAACCATAATTTAATACATGAAAAATAGACATAAGAAGGAAAATGAAAGAGCTATAAGAATATTGTTAAAAGAACTGCCATACTATTCTTTGACGGGAAACATCAGTTTAGCTCATGGTAAATTTAACAATAGTTACGAAAACTATGACAAAAAAACTAGGAAAGATTTAGATAAACTAACAAGTCTTTATAATCTAGATTTATTTACGCTAAACACAAGTCTAGATGATAATTCCATTGATATACAAAATAAACATATTTTAAGTAACTATTTCTCACCAAATAGTTTTGAACAGTGGAAAATGAAACACGAGAAGACATTAGAAAAAGATAAAACATTTTCTATTTTCCACAATAATGTTAGGAGTTTAAGTAGAAATCTTGAAAATTTAGAAACTCATCTTTTAGATGAACTTGACTTTCATTTTGATATAATTGGAGTGACAGAAACCAAAATTACCAATTCAAATGAATTAATGTTTAATCCAAATATAGCTGGCTACACATTTGAATATGTACCAACACCTCTAGCCTCTGGAGGCGTTGGACTGTTCATAAATGAAGCACTTAATTATGAAATCTTAGAAAAAACATCTAATGAAGCATTTCAAGCTTTATGGATAGAAATTTCTTTTACTCAAAAGAAAAACATTATCTGTGGAATTATATACAGGCAACATAATTCCCCAGAGCAGTTTCAACAATATTTTGAAAACACAATAGAAAAACTAACCCTATCTGGAAAACAACTTTTTCTAATGGGCGATATGAATATTGATTTACTTAAAAGTGAAACCTGTCGATTCAGTCGGGATTTCTTGTTAGCTCTCCAGAGTTGTTATCTCATTCCCACTATAGACAAACCAACTCGTGTATATAATAATTCGGCTACATTAATAGACAACATTTTTGTAAACATTCCAGATAAAGTATTAATGAGTGGCAACGTAGTTTCTGACATCAGTGACCATTTCTCACAGTTTTGTATTTTACAAACTATTAAGGATAAGCGCGTAATAAAAAAGTCAAAAATACGTGACTTTTCTAATTTTTCAGCAAAGTTATTTAATGATGAACTCTCAAAGACTGACTGGAAAGTAATCCTCCAGAACAATGCAAATGATATTGATAAGATATTTTCGTGCTTTTATAAAAAGTTCATTGGAATTGCAAATAAACATGTACCTTTAAAAACAATATCAGCTCGTAAAGCCAAAAGGCTAACAAAACCATGGATTACCGAAGGAATTCGATCAGCAATCAAAAAGAAGAACCAATTGTTTGCATCTGGTGATTTCATAAACTACAAATTTTATAGAAATCAGATCAGTAAATTAACAAGAATAAGTAAAATGAACTATTATAATGAGTTCTTTGATGCTAATATGAAGAATATCAAGAAAACGTCGATAGGAATAAATAAACTCTTGACAAATAATAGAAGAGCAACTGCTAAACCTATCCATTCCCTAAAAGATCCTAACAAAGGTAACAAGATTACAACAGATCCATCTCGTATACCAAATATCCTGAATGACCATTTTGCAACCGTAGGAAATAAGTTGGCAAATAAGCAACCAGTCGCTAATCAGCATTTCTCGGAATTTCTTAATAAAACTAAGTCTCCTGACTCATCTTTTTTGTGTCAACCAGTCTCAGCTGCTGAGATAGAATTCGAAATTTTATCGATTCCTAACAGTAAATCACATGGCCTATACTCTTGTCCAACAAAGTTACTAAAATATGCTAGTAGCTCCATTAAAGACATACTAGTAGAAATATTTAATTTATCCGTACAGATCGGATCCTATCCAACAAAATTAAAAATGTCAAAAATAACCCCAATTCATAAATCCGACGATGAATCAGACCCTAATAATTATAGACCAATTTCCTTACTTTCTAACTTTAATCGGATATTTGAAAAAATAGTGTACAAAAGAATGCAGTCTTTTATTGACGAAAAAGAATTACTTAACTCGTCCCAATACGGCTTCCGAAAGGCTCATTCAACACAACATGCAATAATTGATATTGTAAATACAATTCAGTCAAATATGGATAAGCGTTTACTTTCTTGTGGAATCTTTATCGATCTAAAAAAGGCTTTTGATACTGTTAATCACAATATTCTATTACAAAAACTTTCTCATTATGGCTTTCGAGGAATAATCAACCAATGGTTCTCGTCCTACCTTGAAGGTCGAACCCAAACAACTCAAATAGGCTCTTATGTTTCTAACAAAGCTAAAATCAACTGTGGTGTCCCACAAGGCTCAGTATTGGGTCCTATCCTCTTCCTCCTATATATTAATGACTTTTATAGATGTTGTGATCTGTTTGACTTCCACATATTTGCTGATGATACAAATTTATTATATGCTGACAAAAATCTGAATTCTTTACATGGCAAAATATTTGTTAAGAAATACTCTTGTAGCTTTGATGTGCAGTCATGCACGGCACGCATATAGGGTTCGCCAAATTACTAAGAAATGACCGGGAAAGTGTTTAGAATCGTTGATATCTCAAGAAAAAAAGGAAAATGTTCAAAAGAACGCGCGGATTATGTATTTTCAATGTTTAAGCTTTCATTTGGTATATATTTCATCAGTCAAATTTAGAAAAAACCTCCGTCACTTTCACGATATATTTGGACGACTTATCAATTCAGATCATTTGGTACATTCACTGTATTTTCTGAACACAAAGTGACTCGGAAGCTGTTTATAATCGCCGATATCTCAAGAAATAAAGGAAAATGTTCAAAAGAACGCGCGGATTATGTATTTTCAATGTTTAAGCTTTCATTTGGTATCCATTTTATCAGCTAGAGTGAAAAAAATCCTCCGTCACTTTGAAGTTATAAATGGACTATTTCGGGTATTATTCACTGTATTTTTAGTGAACACAAAAGTGACTAGGAAGCTGTTTATAATCGCCGATATCTCAAGAAAAATTGTTCAAAAGCCAGCCCGGATTATGTATTTTCAATGTTTAAGCTTTCATTTGGTATCTATTTTAGCAGTCAGAGTGCAGAAAACCTTCGTTATTTTGAGGATATATGTTCAGAGGACTGTATTTTAGGATCAATTTACTTAACGGCTCATTAACTATTCATAGTACATTATTCCTACTCTAAACGAATTAATAAATAAAAAACAATCTATACATGGCTATATTTTCGTGATATGTCTATTCTACTGGTTCTTTGATTTGTTGGAACATTTTTCTTGTTGTTATATTGAATAAATACTAACAAATCTACTGTTGGCGTAAGACTATGTAGCAAATCTTCGTTTTGAAGACCAATATTTTGGTATGGAATCAATAGTAAATCAGGAATTAGAAAATGTTTATAACTGGTTGACTTCTAACAAGCTTACTTTAAATATAAAAAAATCAAATTATGTTATTTTCCATCCATACCAGAAAAAACTTCCTTTCCAACCTAAAATACTCATTTTTGATAATACAGAAAAAAAGAAAATTTCGCTTGAAAGCAAGGAATATGTTAAATATCTTGGAATTTTTATCGATAAGAATCTGTCCTGGAAAGACCATATCAATTACATTTCAACAAAAATCAGTAGATCCGTGGGTCTAATTTCAAAACTAAGGTATTTTATCCCAAAGCGTACACTTCTTACTATCTATCAGTCTTTAATCTCACCATATGTCAATTATGGTATAACTGTCTGGGGACAAGCATGCTCATCCTATCTCAATAAAATATTAGTTCTTCAAAAAAGAGCACTCCGTTTCATCTATTCCACTGAACGTAACGAACATGCAATACCTCTATTCATAGACGCAAAACTTTTACCTCTTCATTTTGTGTACTTCGAATCCGTGGCTAATCTGATTCATGACGTGAGAAACAAAGTTGCACACTCAAACATCCAACATCTATTTAACGATGTTTCAGATATTCACTCATACGGAACACGAACTTCTACATCCAAAAAATTGTACATTAAACACTCACGAATCGATTTCTTCAAGAATTCATTTTCACATTTTGGAGCTAGAGTGTGGAATGAGATACCTCATACTCTTCAAGAGCTATCCAAAAAATTGTTTAAACAAAAATTACACGAAGAACTTTTAAAACTTCTTTGTCAAGAAGATACATATTTAAGTGCATCTTCTATTTTAACAAAATTTAAAACATCAAAACAGTAAGATAAAGGGAAAAAATGAAACCAAGTATTTAATTTTTTTCAGTCATCTTTTCTTTCGCATCTTTATATCAAATTACAGAAATATATAAGTCCATCTAAACACTTCGCATCAAAGTTTTCCTCCATTCTTAATTGCCTATAATATTCAGAAACTATATTTATATTTGTTTAAATTATTAAGACAGACCAATATTTTCATGTAAACTCCATATTGTCAGTAAAAGTTATGTATTTCTTTATTTTATCTACAATCTGGTCCGCCTAGACTAGCAATTTGCTATATGTGGAACCAGATCATTATTATAATTACTATTTATTGTTTGAATAAATTGAAATTGAAAAATTAAAATTGAACAAAAGACGTACGATTCTCCCGTTGCCGTCGCCAAAGGGATGTATTTCCAAAAATTTGTAGACGAACCACGACGTTAAGTGAATTAAACTTTCCAAAGAATCTAATTTCTCTGTCCAGCGTGGACTTCTATGGTGGATGTCATCCAACCGGCGATTAAATTCGTCGATTAATCTCTGCATGGTTTGATCAATGTCATAAAATCTGGTGTAATGGAGTATTTTTCCTTCAAATTCGGTCACCCGTTCTTTCACGCTGTATTGTCCCACCGTACATAAATGACTTCGATGTTCCATCAATAGTTTGTGGACTTCGCATATGATATTGTTTTCTAATAATCCAATTTCCAAGTAATCCAAAGCCAAACTGTGAAGGTATCGATAGGCTTCTATGAACCCCACAGTGTCTCTATAGGCCAAAGTCTGATTCTTGTCATCGGCTCCCTTTATTAGGATTTGATAAACCGTTTCCTCGTCGGCTAGTCCCACATTTTCTTGCTTTAACGACTGACATACATAGCGAGCCAGCATTCGATGGGATTCCTTGTCTTCAGGACAACTCATTTTACCTTTGCCAAGACTCCAAGTTCTTTTGTTGTGTTGACCTAATTGTGCAAGAATCGGCCCTATAAACAATAGGTTTGGCTGGTGGCTTGAGTTGAAGACGCTCCGAAGTAGGAACTTAAGGTTGTGAACACTGCGAGCGATGGCGCTCGCTCTAACTGATTTATAGATCATTTCTTTAGGCCGCGATTATGGTATTTGAAGAATTTTATTTGTTGTGAAGATGTTCTAAAACGGTCCAACGTTTAAAGCCAATTAATATGCAAGAATTCGTCCTTTATAAACAATAGCTTGGCCGGTGGTTAAGTCCGAAAGACAATAGACGCTCAAGCGTGCGGCACGTGTCCTAACAATGACAAGAATGGACGCTGGACATTGTTGATTGGTATCCTAGTGATGAAGGGTTTTCAACATTCTCCTGTTTGGAAAGAATTTCTTAGTTTCTTTTAGCCTACAAATCGACACTCATTTTCTTAATGCCCGACCGAAAAGCATCATGGGAATGTTTTTTATAAGCACCCAGCCACTCGCACCTGCAGGCAAAATATTGCACCGATTGCATTCTCTGGAAGTAAAAACTCGCCGAAATTGCCTTGGTAGGTTCTGAAATCTGCTACAGATGGACCAGGGAAGCCATTCGACTCCAACGGCCCCAAATTCCAAACAGAACATATTTGGCGCCATTTTCTTCGTGAAATCGCCTCCCACCTCTGAATTCTTCCAGAAGAGTGTCCCTACCACCTAGTCAAGCTTAATGATGCAAGCCTAGAGGCTCCTGTAGCAGCAAATGGCTGAAAAAAAGCACTTCTAAACAGTTTTTTGGCGAATTCAAGCCATCGTGTTCGTTTACCTGGCGAACAACCTTGAATTCTACAGGCGTTCCTCGACAGACCGAGTATTCGGGAGTCTGGAATCGCAAGGGTTGCCCTGGCAGCTCCTTATATGGAGTCAAAATAATTTTTCAAAGTTCCATCCTCAAAAATCACCCCCAGAACGAGAACAAATCACGATACAGTTAAAGGGTTAAAAACGGTGTCGGCAATTTTTGATGTTCGCATTCCTTAAAAAGTTATGGTCTGTTGTGTGTCGATTAGCTCTGAAAAAATGATTGTTCAGCTTTGACAGGTGATTGAAAACAATCTAAAGCAGATATCAACAAACGCAGACACAATTTTTAAGCCCATTATCTCGTGAATGTGTTGGTATAATTTTTAGCCCCGTGGAGTGCGTACTTCGTGACATCGAACATTTTGAATGAGGTGTAGTCAAATTTCACTTCCTGGCTTATAACTCCTGGAATATTTAAAATTACATAAAACAAACTCTACTACAGGGAACTACATTTATATAACTTTCAGAAAATATATACTTTTACTGAGTTATTTTACAAAGCAAGCGCGTAATTTCAGCTCGCGCGAGTAGATGTCACGAACCCCTTATGATACCTCAATTAAAGAGCAACTCTAGGCCTGGCACGAAATCCCCATTTCTTTAAAAAATGTATACAGATATATAAAAACGATAACAATTATTAAAATTTTAAAAGAACGATTTTTTGAGGAATTTTTAGAACTCCAAATCGTGTCTGGACAAAACATTCGTCGATTTGATATCACGTGACCAATTACGTCACACGTGTGACTTCGAAAGATGGATGCCAATTCGACTGACTCATCCTCGAACAGCAGCAGTTCCGACTCTAGTTTTGACTCTAGTTTCGACTCTTTGAGAAATGATATCAACATAGAACATGACACAAACATTCGACCTTGGCGTATTGAGCCAGCAGGACAAGTAGAGACAGTGGATAGCGAGAATGAAAGCGATGAAGATATGCCATCAACAAGACTTCAAAACTCAGACTGGTAAGTGTATAAAGCAATGTAGTCTTCCTTGATTTAAAGACAGATAGATAATTTTATTAACTCTTTAGCTGCAATGGCTACTTGAATCTTGTGAATAGTGGATTACTACTTTTATTGATTGTAGACTGAGCCAAAATGTCCTAATTATAAAGCTTACATTTTGAGTTATTTTGTGTCGGATTGACTACCGAAAATCCTTGAGTTCCACAAACTTTATTCATTTAGTTTTTAAGAATCGAACGAGATCTACCGTTTATTTATTCTTTTGTTATTGTTGTCGAATATTCAAGAAGAATTGATCTGATCGTTAGGTGTTTATGCGACCATTGCCAAATTATGGACAGGGAGGAGGAATGTCGTTGTTGTCTGGAGTTCAGTCAAATTGTCAACAAAAACAAAGAGGCTGTAGAATTAGAAAACACAGAAGAACCTAAATGCATAACAGATCATCCAGACTTCAAGGCAGTTTCTTTGATTGTCTGGGTTCTACATGCTGCTTGGTACCAGTATAGACAGCAGTATGCACAACACAAACAAAATCGCCATATTGCTTACAGGCAATTAGTGAGATGGTGCTGGGGTGTGTTAGGCAGGAATATTAGAGTACCTCTGCCCTCCTGTGCAGTATGTTGCATTCGAGCCCATTTTCCTCCCCCTGGTCTTGAAGATGACTTCATATTTGAGGGTTTTCATTATGCTGATGAGTAGTACATGTAAATATAGGTAATTGCAGAGCTAGGTAATTTAACATATCTTTATTGTATATTTTCCCATATAAACCAAATCATATTAACTAAACCCTATTAATTAAATCTAGACACAAATTCTTCAACTGCATCCTCTTTGTTTGGTCTTTCGGCAGAGGCAGCCAGTGGAAGTGGAGTGTTTACTTTGTACTTGTTTATGTACAACTTTAATTATCTTGGGCTAGTATTGTAGCCTTCAAACACACCTTTGATTATCTCTATGGCAGAAATCTGTGGAGCATAGAAAACAACAGTTATACACAGTTGGCTAATTTAACAACATGTAGGACAAGTAACTTAAAAACAATTACGTTCATTATTTTCTTATTAAGTAATGATAATGTAGCTTATTATATGATTGAGTCGGGTTTCTTTGTTATTCATAGGCCTTTATATCGCTTATTTCACGATCATTGTGAATTCAAGGGTTTTATATGGATCTTTCCCGGAATGTATCTGTATACATCCCTTGAATTTGTAATTCCCGGGGTTTATACAGATACATCCCTTGAATTTATAATTTTGTCCCATACTTCCTTTTAGACCATCTATGTGTTGATCGAGACTTACAAATTTTCTTAGAAAGATACTAAGTAGCGATTACTAATGAAAAAAGTCTTTGATTAACGACTGGGATTCGAACTCGAGACCTTCTGCACTCCTTTACCCTCCTTTATCCAGATGCAAAGATGAAATAAGATTTTTTTTCTTGTTATTTAAAAATAACATTCTCCTTGCCGCTTGATGGAAATAGGCACGTGCAAGAGACCATAATACTAAGAGAGCAAAACTCAGTATTGATGTCTGTGCGATGCTCGTGGCGGCTAAGGCTATTTTTAGTAATTTCGCCATCGCGCGCGCAAAGCTCTCAAACAAAAGAAATTTGAAAGCCGAGAGCAAACGGTCCCTTCCGCGCGCACGTCAAAAATCAAATCCTATTGTTTGAGTCCTTGCGCGCGCGATGGCGAAGTTATTAAAAATAACCTTAGCCGCCACGAGCATCGCACAGACATTAATAGTGAGTTTCGCTCTCATAGTATTATGGTCTCTTGGCACGTGCCTCCCATGGGAATAGGGCTAATAAAATGCCAAACCCGAATGAATCACTCAGTTCTTGCTCAGTTCCAGCGGAACAGCGGGCAGTGGAACTTTTCTTTTATTTCTTGGACGACCCACGCGAATTTCGAGTTCGTGGTAATACCTTCAAGCTTCAAAGTTCAGAACTTGTGGTTAAGGCCAAGCACCCTAACCCGCCAAAGTTTTCTTGGAAAACCAAATAGAATCCGTTAAACAAAGGTAAAGTTATTCAGTTTGGCATTGTAAAATGTCTTGTAGATCGATGTAATCGTTTTGGAATGCCAGTTCAGTTCTGTTACCACACTTACAATTCTATTTCATCGAATTTATTCGGCACTCTGTTTATTACCGTCGTAAATAAATTGAATGTATATCATATTTTAGCTTGTGCTTAAAATACTGTGCATTTGCATTTGTGGTGACCGAGGGTTCACCTAGTCAGTGCCACGTGGCACTGGGGCGAGGCTGTCGCCGGTTATTACTGCTTGCATGATATTTCTCTGTAGAATGATTCCTTCGGCGGGTCGGTTCGTTAGACGACTATAGAGAGGACTAATAGTAGAGTGATTCCTTCGGCGGACTGTTCGTTGGATGACTACTAATAGTGATCAAGAGTTTATTTAGACTGTGCACGTGATAATTTTCTGTAGAATGAGTCCTTCGGCGGGTCGGTTCGTTGGATGTCTACAGAGAGAACTATTTGTAGGGTGATTCCTTCGGCGGGCTGTTCGTTGGATGACTACTAATAGTGTTCAAGAGTTTAGACTGTGGCTGTGCATTTGTGGTGAACGAGGTCAGTGCCATGTGCATGGCGCTGGGGCGAGGCTGTCGCCGGTTATTACTGCTTGCATGATATTTCTCTGTAAAATGATTCCTTCGGCGGGTCGGTTCGTTGGATGACTACAGAGGACTATTTGTACAGTGATTCCATCGGCGGGCTGTTCGTTGGATGACTACTAATAGTGTTCAAGAGTTTAGACTGTGCACGTGATAATTCAGACTGGATGGATGACTCCAGAGAGGACTGTTTTGTAGAGTGATTCCTTCGAAAGGAATTCGTTGGATGACTACTCATAGTGTTTAAAGGGTTCTAAGCTCAGGTGACCGAGGGTTGAACAGTCACTGCCACGTGGCGTTTGGGCGAGGATATCGACGATTACAGTGGGTTGCCCTATTGCATGACATTTCAGTTTGTAATTGCTATACCGTCTGCATACGGACATGTTCTGTTTTGATTTTTTTTTTGCTCAATGAAGCAAATTTATCTGGTATTATACTAATAAAAACATTTTTCTCGAAATTCCTTTATCTCTACTAGAATTCCCTTTTTTTCGTGACAATTTAATTGCCCAGTTCCGTTCCACCGGGCCCAAAAGCATGACAATTATCAAAAAATTGATTTTTAACAAAAGTAAACTATAAAATTTATGAATATTGCTAAAAGTTAGTTTTGGGACCTCTTTGCACGTTTAATTACTATGAAATAGGCCGACATGTGACTGAATAGCTTTAAAAACGATCGGCGAGTTGAATTGTTCGTACAACCAAAGACCTGGGTCTCGCGTAGGAGGTACTGAAACGAAACAAAAAGCGGCAAGTCAATCAATTTAAAAGCCTATTTTCACAATTGTTTTTCTTAAATTAAAATACAGTTGACTCTCTCATAAGCGACCACCTCGGGATCAGCGGAAAGTGATTGAAAAGCATTCTGGAAGTAGTAATCAGTAATAAAGAAACGTCATATTAGTTTGTTTGCTTACTATTCAAGTGCTCGAACTTGCATAACTAATTAACTACAAAAGTAGAAAATATCAAGAACCTAACAACGTGGAAAGATTTCTTTTGTATCAAGTAGTAGTGTGCTTTTCATTGCCGTATTGATATTTCAAATTCATAATAACTTAAAAAAAGCTTAAATCATTTAAGTATACAAGATAGGCGACAATATTTGAAGAAAGTGTACACCGGTAAGCAAGCACTTCAATCGTCATTGTGCACAATTGACTAACCTGCGTTGCTGAGCTGGCTAAACTAAAACAGGTTTGAATACGAAGCTACACGATAAGACTATAAAACATCTACACACTTATTTTCACATTGGATCGGTTTTCTTTGTTCTTAGCAGTGGAATATATCGCATAACCCCTGCTAAAATAAAGAGCTCATTTCAATGCAAGGGGAATATACATTAATATGCGAGCAGATTTTGGTTTAGCATGGATGGTTTGCGCTGTTAAGCCTGGTTCACACTAGCGTCGTAATCGTAATCGTAAGCAACGTACGCAGACTCAGTAGCGTACTGCTCATTAACAGTGCTTGTCTTTTTTCACACCTCAGTGATAAATACGATCCTGAGTCTGCGTATGTTGCTTATGATTATGATTATGACGCTCGTGTGAACCAGGCTTTAGTCTCCGAAGTCGAGGTGACTATCGGGGAATATTTACCGAGCCGCGAGTCCTGGAGCGGCGAGGTAAATATTCTCCGATAATCACCGAGACTGAGGAGACTAATTGTTTTAGTATATACACACACGGTAAAATCCTAAGAAGCAAGATTAAAAACATGTACTCAGTTTTTTTAATACAAAACCAGCTATAAGCGAGCGTGACATTACGCACGAACTCAGTTTACAATGTGCTGAAAAGCAAAATTGAATTCGTTGAACTCTGCTGTTTCCATGTCTTCCATGTGAGTTGAAAGCTCATTTTGCTGTAAAACTGAACAGTTTAAAGATTGGAGGAGAGGTATGAAAACTATGTAATACCGGTAAGCATTGTTCAAAAGCTTTCACCGAAAATAAATCCACATAAACACAGCGTTGTCCAGGCACATCCAAGTTTTTCGTGCAAAAATGTGTTTTGAATTCGTATTTAATCATGATTCACCTTGAAAAAGTTTAATCCTTACTTGGTAGCTTTCTTATTTTCTTCTGCATAGCATTTTCGCTCGTTTTTTCAACAAAACGATTGCTGGCGACGGCCATTTTGTTTGCCAACACAATAGTCCGAGTTTCGGAGGTGACTATCGTCCAATAGCCCGAACTTCTAGACCAATGAAATCGCGCGTTGTTAGGAGGTTACCGTGTGTGTATATACTAATAATGTATATTCCCCTCATATCGAGAGAACCGATTGTCTTTACACGCCTAAATCGTTGTGAAATAGAATACTATACTATTGAGCTAACTGATGAAATTTCTTCAACAAAAAAACGTTTTGTGTATTATCATGAAGTTCGTTAGTATTGACCTGGATAGAATTGAAAAACAATTGTTTAGGGTTTCCTTCTGGGAATTCAGTAACAATGATCTAATCAGTAATTGTGTTTTGAATGGTTTTTGTGTGAAACCATCCTCAATCACATAATAAGGCAGATAAAATACCTCGCATATCAAACAATTGCTGTCGTTCTTGTGGGATCCCTGTGGGATCCCTGTGTTTTTAAGAATCGGGCTCCCTTTATCTGCATACGGGGTATTTACAAGATGGCGGTGTTAAGCAGTGTTTTTCCTACCATTTCTGTAAGTTTTGAGCAATTTTGGGCTATTAAAAGCAAGAAAAACAGCGAAAAAGAGTTCAAGCGTACTTCCAAATAAGGTAAGATTACCATATATGGATGTGAAATGGATGTGGACAAGAACGACAGTTTTTTTAAGGCAATTCTTTGATATGAAGCTCGGCTTTTATCCATATACATGCATATGGCTAAAAGCCTCGCTTCTCGGTATTTATCTCTTTCATATTATTTAAAGTACGTAATATTCATATACCTACCATACTTTGATTCTGTCTTCACTTGTCTAACAGTGTGCTTTCCTTTTTTTGCTTTAGGAATCTGATGGCATATCTTGGTGTCCCATGTACTGTCACTGCTTGCTCTCTTTCAGCATTTTCATTATAATGCAAAGCAGAAAGACATAGTCTGTAATTATATGTTTAAATTAGTTGTTTTATACACAAAATAATAATTTAAAAATCTGACATGGTTTTGAATCGAATAATATTGACACATTCTGGCATCTTTGAAACGTTCAATTAACTCAAGTAGAGGTTTGAGCAAAGCAATGTTTTGAACATTCTAATAATGTCAGAAAGTGTCAACAAAAAGTGTTTTTACCACATATGGGTTGAAAATCAAATAGAAAAAGTGAAGAGTGGTAAAAAGATACATGGCATGTAGATTTGGAATTTAGTTATCTTGTATACACACCTAACAAACATTCCCCAGTAAGAGAAAGCAGTGTGTTTGGGTAGATATATAATGTCGAGACTGTGTTTTGCCTCCAATGACGAGGTTTGGAATTTTGGAGATAGTTTTGTGACATCATTTAGTACAGAAGGCTTAAGAAGGAGCTCTTCCAGTTTAACTGCTGCTTTGCTAACTACAAACAACCAAGAAACATTGAATCTTAGTTATGATATCTCAAATGTAGTAAGTATGTTTTTAAAAGCACTTTACTATCATTAACTTATGTGTATGCATACCTGGTTTTAACCAAAGGCGATTTCTTGCCTCACCTCTTAACCTCCCATGACCACATCTTTTAATAAATTGGCCGGCTGGATTCTTGTGTATATAGCTATTTCAAAAAAGGTTGTCGGGAGCGAGTGGCGAATGGCAATCGGCGATTGGTGATTGCACGACCAAAAGGAATTTTGGGTAACAAGAATTGCTTCATTTTCATCAATTAAATACCCAAGCAATGTCAGTAACATGCAGGAAAGACCTTATTGGACAAAGCGGTCTATAGGCGATTGATATTTCCGCGCCGAATAGCGGTTTAATAGCGTGACCACAGTTCCTTTCGGTCGTGCAATCACCAATCGCCGACCGCCATTCGCCGTTAGCTCGGACAACCTTTTTTGAAATAGCTATATTCATTATGTGTTGTGGAAGTATTTTCCATTTTTCTTCCATAATTTTGCCTTCTCCATTAGGTGTCGATGAAGCGCACCAATACATGTGGTTAGAAATGGACTGTCTCCACTCTCCAAGATCTTCATAGTCTTTCTTTTTTGATGCTTTGTCTATTTTCTTACACAACCCTAAACAACCAAAAACATAGTATTTTAGTTAAGAATATCCAGCTAGAGTACAGATTTGAAAAGTGTAAAATAGTTTGGACTTTTTAGTTCTAAATAGCACTAAATTAACAGTGAAAACAATATAATTAGCATACATAAGCACTATTTACTGCTATTTATATTGCAAACTTTTGGTGCTTGTACTCTATATTGATAACTTTATTTATAATCCACAAATTAGATTGCTAACAATATGTCCATAAAATAAAGTTTACGCAGTTTCTATCTAACAGTTCTTATTTATCAGTGTATTATTAGGTACTATTTAAAGCTGTAACAAGGTATTGCTTCCTTTGTATTGCATAATTGCTTTTGCTGTTTTGGTTGAATGCATTATAGCAAAATAATAGTCCCTAAAGAAGAACTATTGGGTAGTAACATATTGTTAGCAATCTACATGATACTTCCATTTGACTACTTGCCTTTGGAAACATGCCATATATCATAATAATGCTTTGCATCAGGCAAATTTCTTTTAATCCATTTATTGTTTTGCTTATGTCGATCTGTTATGATTTCATCAATACTCAGTCCAGCTTCAGTTAATTTTGTAATTCCTATAAACAGTCCTTCATTCTCCATCCAGGCGCTATTCTTTACTTCCACAAAACAGAAAGATTACTGTGGTTTTATACAAAACTAAATGCATATTTATGTCATAAAAGTATCTGAGTGATTAGCAATTATTTGAAAGCATTGATTGAAATTTGGTTATATTACCTGGACAAGTTCAAAATCAATCACTTTATTCAGTTGTTGTTCCATTAGGGTGAAAGATCCATATTTAGCACTGTAGCCTGGTGAATTACACCTTCCATCATCCCCTGCTACAATTAAACCATTTCCACTTTCTTTTAGTTGATTAAAAAGCTGTTGTTGTTGATTCCATTGCTGTATGACAACAGGGTATACATATGATCCAACGTGACGATATAGGGAGCTTTTTGACACACAAGGTACATTCATCATTTTGAACAGCCTCAAGACTTTGGCTATGCAACAACCTGAAATCATTAGCATATCTGTCAATGAAATTGTTTTTCTTGATGTAGCATAATTATAGCAATTATTATACCTGACAGTAAAATACAAGTAGAGATTAACAAGTTCCCAACTGGCATCTGGTGGACATAGGGTTGACTTGTCCATATTCTAGCATATGTACAGCTGCTATCAGTACAACAACTGTTTGCTTGATAGTAACTATAGAACCAGATATCTCGTTGATCCCTGCATCACATGGACTAGAACACAATGGGCAGGTTGAAAATAAACTTAAAAGACAACTCTCAAACACGAAGAATTTCCTTTCTGTGTGGCTTAACATGCTGTCCTGTTCCCCACATTTTTTGGTTACTCTGTATACAAAAAAGATACTCTGAGTAATTTTAATACACTTTGAAATAATTTAAACTTTTCTCTATAACCTACCCTGCTATATCAGATAAACACTCTTCATCACTTGAAGGCTGATAGTCTTTGTCAAAATCTATGTCATCATTATTTTCATCATTATTGCACGTGTCATCTTGGAAAAAGTTATACAATGGTTCTACGTCAGCTAGGTTACATTGGACACCATAATCTCTTGTTTCCGTACATATTGTATTTGTGCCTGAAGTTTATAAGAAACGTTTATAAGCCGAGTGATGAATATACCACACATCTATAAGTTATGTATACAGCATCCAATTGCCTTTTTAACATACCTTTACTTCTTATTTCTGCTCCTTTGTAGCTTTTCTGTGTTGATTTACAAGCAAATTCTTTTGTGGGTGCTGGCGAATTTATCAAAAGTGGTGAGCTGTCTATATCTGGGAAAGACTTCGGCAACTGCTCTACAGGCTCTAGTTCTTCTTCAATTAATCACACCATCCAGATTTGTTTTGTTGCAGTTCATGACCACACAACGTTTACCAGACTTTGTCCACTTTCTTTTTTTCGCTTTGTTTTCACTCGCCATGTTTTAAAAAACTCCAACTTTTTTCGCAAAGACGCTCCTCTCTGAGTCTATGTCAAAGATGTCACAAGTGTGACGTCACTATTGCGTGACAGCGTTTTCGTTTTTTATTGTCACGCAACAAAAAAATCGATTTTCGACATAAAATTAATGCCACAAAAATATTTATTGAAAAAAATTTTCTCTTGAAAACAGATACGCATGTGTCCAACTTTATTTAAAAATACTCTAAATTACACAAAAAATTGCCAGGAGTTCCCCTTTAAGCTTTTTAGTATTTTTACCATAAATAGTTTATATTGGTCTACAGTTTCGAATTTTTGCTATTGAAGTCCACTGATCGATATTTACAAGCGGCGCTCTTAAAGTGCAAATGAACCCTAATTCTTGTATATATTATATGGCACAAACTACTTCCGGTGAATTCGCGCGCTCTGTTGACGTGGGAGATCCCCCCGTAATGCCCGTGGGCGATTACGGAAAATATCCCGGACCGCAAAGTATTTGTGGAATTTTGGTCTGAAAACAATCAAAACTTGATTTTTCGTCGGCATCGTTGTTTTTTTCGGTGACAAAAAAATAAGGGAAGATGATAAAGGAAACAATAAAATCTACTTCTTAAAGGTCCAGGAACTCGGTTTTTCTACTAAAACTTAAGTTAAATGTCTCAAGAAAACGACTCAGAAAGTGATTTTTACTACCCAAAAGAGTCGCAGTACGGCGAAGACAATACCGGCGAAAACAACCAAAACAATGCCGAAAATAACAGCCAAAAACAAAAAAGTGTACAAACCACCAAGAAAACCATAAGAGCTAAATAATCATAGATCAAACTTACAGTTTTGTGTTATTTTGATCCTGCAAACTAGTTCGGCGAAGCTCGGCGAACTCTGGAGACGTCAATGTGAAATGCTTTTTTTTCTTTTTGGGGTCCAAAGCAAACTTGAGCTTACGTGTTATCTCCCTAAAGTCTTTAGTAGGAACTTCACTGAAATCTTTATGAGAATTTTGGTCCAGTTTATTAAATATGTCGGTGAAGTTTGGAAAACGCACCTTGAGTCCATCACATGTTGAAAAACTAGTTCTTTCGGTCAGCATATCGCGTCAAAGTAAAAAAATGCAGTGTTGATTTGGGCTCTTTAGGTCCGCCTTATAATTTCAAATCAGCTCCAAAAGTTATCAAAAAGGACCCTTTTTCTTTCTTTGAAAAGGCAATGCTGACAGAAATCTTTTCTGTGAGTTATTTCCAAAATTAACGTCTTTGAATTTGACATGTTCGCTTGATTTGTGCCATTCTTGATCGTTTGCAAACTTGCAAAAAGGCGCGAATCGAAGACGCGCGCGCTCCTAAATACCCGAAGTAAAATATCGAAATGCTAAAAACAGGACAGAAAAATTGAAAAACATGCCATATAATAAACAACTTATTAAACTCGCTTGCTCAGTCTGTACAAAGAAATATCAGACCTCGGTCTGATATTTCTCTGTACAGACCTCGCGCTCGTTTAATAAGTAGTTAATATTTTGAAATCTATATTAATTATCAAGAAAACTATTGAAATAATTTTTGAATTGGTCAAATTCGTGATTTTTAGTGAAATTTTGAATTTCGCACGTTGCTTTGATTTTGAGGCTTCTTTTGTCATTTAGGAGTCTGGGTTGAGTGACGTACATCTAGTAACAGGCATCAAGCTACTTGTCTTGCAAAGGCTAGCAAACTCAGCAAACTCCCAAACAACTATATCGTTTTTACTCGCCAAAAAAACAATTATATATTCTTTTCAAAAACTCATTAATAATTCATAAGGCAAACACAATGAAAATCGCGACCGTGACCAGTATCTTTATATGTAATAAAGATTCGTCCTAATTTACATTTATTCTAACCTCGATTTTCTCTAAGAAAAATGAAGATATTTTTGATTTTCTTTTGCAGAACAGCTTAAATATATGTTGGCGTTTTTGAAGCCGTATAAAGAACTCGAGATCGTGTTTTATCGGTATAAAGATCCTCGCCTACGGCTTGGATCTTTATATCCGATAAAACACTCTCTCTCGTTCTTTATACTATACTTAAAAGAAATTACAAGCCATGTCTTCAAGTGAACTAGAGAGCGAAACCCTTTCGGAGTCATCTAACAGCGAATTCTTTGATTATTAAGACGAAAAGGAAAACTTGGCGACAACAGCTCCCAGAAATGGATGATGTTGACGAAGGCGCATACAAAGATGTGCCCATAGTAAGCCAGGAATAGGCTGAGCAGTAAAACAAGAAACAAAAAGAAATGAAAGACCTGTATAGGAAAATCTTACAAAACGGCTTTCTGGTGAAGTCACAGTGAGCGGTTTCGATGCTTCGCATTCTTGCTCTTTGATTCTAAATACATCATTGTGAAAGTGAATGTTACTTTTCTAGTGCATCCAGCTGATCTGAGAAAAAATATTAGCCAATCAGAACCGAGAAAACTTGCAAAAGTGAAGTATCCATTCTTCAGGCCAATATGTTAAATTTGGATATGCTTGTGTTTGCAAAATACTTACAATTTCGGCTAACAAGTGAAAATGTTGCAATTTTTAACTCGTGGATTGTTTTACAATCCACGAGTTTTTGTGAGGGGCAGAATATGCAAATGAGCCCGCTTACTACGTCGTGTATGACAATATGGAATGACAATGGTGAATCCATCTATTGTCTACTGAACTAGAGTGGTGCCATACATAAAGTAGTAACCTCTTTTGATGTAACTATTCCTTTGTTAAATTCCTGTGTTAGACACCCTCATTTGCGCATGTATGGAAAAAACGTAACTTAAATAGTATAAACAAACATGCGGTGGGAGAAAGGTGAGGTGTGACGTTTTAAAAGTGTCTGTCCGTCCTATGATATCGCATTAATAGTATAAATACAAAGTTTAGAGGGGAAGGGAGGGTAGGCCTGGGAAGGAGGGGGAAGAAGGGAGTTGAGGGTGGGGAAGGCGGGTGGGTCAGGGAGGGGTTTGAAGGCAGGGAGGGGGAGGAATCAATCTCGCTTATGTCAAGCGGTATGGACATCAGTTCGAATTTTACTAGAAACCGCCCTTGGCCGACTTCAGATTTATCAAAGTAGGCAAGAGATTTAACGTATTATACGTATGAATTTTATTTAAAACAGCAGATATTGAAATCTGACCCGTTAGCTCACGGAAAGTCACGTAATATATTATGTAATGTTGCTTCAAACGGCTTAGGAAGTAAACATTCTTATGAAGAGAGGCTTATTACGTCCCAGTGACATGAATTTTCCCTCGACATGTTGTTTCCGCAGTAACACCTAATAGTCAGGGTACTCCTCTGAGAAATTCATTTTTTTCTGTTCCTCAACATGAGAAAACTTTAAAAAATTCAGCACTTCGCTAAAAGACTATAAAGGCATGACATTTTGAGAGTCATGCCAAGATCGCTTAGATTTTATCAGTTGATATTTATGTCTACCAGGATGCTTAGCGTGCTTGCGAGATATGAAAATCAGGGTCACAGGGCATGAACTAGCTAGTGTCATGCCCTCCCAGTGCCATTGCAATTCCATGCCCGGCATGTATCCCAGCACCACTTGCAATCTCATGCTCGGCGTGAATCGCTAAAAAACACACAGCAAGATAAAAATGTCACAAAAAAGACAAGTACACTTTGGTTCTTCATAGAAAATGGTATATTTTGGTCTTCTAGCAAGTTTTCCTGTCAACTACAAGAATTGTGGAATCTCAAAACAGTCCTTTCCACTGACTCACTGTTTGAAGTGGCTTGATTCAGTCTGTCAGCCCAAAGAAACGGCTTCAACAACAAAACTCAGTCCATTGTTGTTCTATCGTTGGTCATTTGAAGTCAAAAATCTCCCATAGAAGACAAAAGAAGCTTCATTGTTGTGCTGTTTAAAGACAAACGTCAAAAACTGGTGTCTTCTAGCCTCTTCTAGCCGTTTTCTTTGCCAAAACATGAGAAATGACGTGCTGGCGTATCCACGCTACGTGATCTAGTCTGAATTTCGTCAGCCAAATAAAAGCCGTTGATTTTGTGTACTTTGTCAATCTGGCTACTCTGTCTGTGGCTTTTTTTTGCAGTTTATTATCACAGTAAGTACAACAATTCTATGCTTCTGGATGTTTTGACTGTTCTCGCTATATAATCTGTAAGTAATGTTCATTTATTCACCTGCAGCCTTCAACGTTTGCTACAGATACAAAAGATAAAATTCAGAAAGGTCGAAAGCTTGGACTCTTGCTCATTGTAAGTATTAAAAGTACTAGCTTCAGGATTTTTCCTTCTCGACTTTGTCTTCTCTTGAAGATGATTATAATTTTGAATCTTAATAGTTCAGAAAGTTTTTTTCATTTTCCCCTCAGAATCTCGCAAACAGACAGCTTTTCAACGCTGTTCTCAAAACACGAGCTTTTCAGTAGTTTGGACAAACTTTTTTTTCATTTGTTAAATCATCATTATTGTCTTCAGAAAATTCTGTTTTGAATGTTATTTTTTCAATAGTAAGCTTAAGTTACCTAGCTACCTCAATTGCTGGTTTTAAAAACAGATAAAACATTTCAAAATGTGTGTTTATTTCCATTTTCCTTTTTTTTGAGAAAGGTTTCAGTTAGCATTTGAAAGGGAGATGGGAGGAGCTGATTCTTTTAATTATGTTTTATAAGTAGTAGTGATTCATTTATTTCCCGTTTTACATTATAGAGAAATCAACATTTTAAATTTCACTTCAGAAAGTTGTGCTTCAAATGATATTTTATTCAATCAATAGTAGTCGGCTACCTTTATTGTTTAACCAATCAAGCTGGAGTAGAACATGCATATTTCAAATCAATTCAATGCATCTGATTATTTCCATTTCACTTTTAAGAGAAATATTTGGTGTAAATTAAGGGAGAAGTTGATTCTTTTAATTCACTTAATTCACTGCATTGTTATGCATTGTACACATAACAACCTCACTCATTCATTTATTTATTTACTTAGTCTTTCATTTATTGATTGATTGATTGATCGATTGATTGATTGATTGATTGATTGATTGATTGATTGATTGATTGATTGATTGATTGAATTAAATGAAGATCTGATAGATTTAATTCATCAGTTATTTGCACTTTTGAAAGATAGATGTATGGAAGGGAGGATCTGCAGACATGATAAATTCAAAGTAATGTATTTTATCTAAATTTTTGTTTAAATTTCAGGTATGGGCAAACTTTGGAATTGAAAGAAAATTGGAAGTTGGACAAGAAGGCTGTTATTGAGACTCTGGAAGTACTTATGTGCCAAAAACCATTTAACTAAATATTTGATTGCTTTATTTTAAAATTAGGTGGCACTGTCTGAAGTGTTTTTTAGGAAGAGGAAAGCTTTTTCTTTTAAAATAAATTCTTGTTTTGATTCTTAAACTAATTTTGAAAGGAAAATCATCAGATACACAATGCAGGGGTAGTATTTATTGATCAAATACATTCTTGTTGATGTTATTTATAGCAATAAAAAATTGGTCAAGTTTATTCTCAGTGTCTTGCACTGCCCACACCAGTTTATAGTTTTTCTGCTTTTAGTAATTTTTTCTGTTGAGTTTGGCTTTTTCTAAACGTTTTTGGGCAAATCACAGACTGGGCATGTTCAAGAACTTTATCTGGGCATGTGCGTTTTGATTGCATTGCATGATGGGCTACATGCCCGGCATGAAATCTGTCTTGCTAGCAGCTGGGCATGCCCAGGGCATGACAAGTCAGATTTCATGCCCGGCATGTCTTAGATTTCACATGCCCGGCATGTCCAGCATGTTTTCATGCCGAAGTGGGTGGGACGATCGTTGTTCTGTGACATGCCCGGCATGTACGAACCAATTTCAATTTCCGCAGACGTTTAAGATAAGGAAGGCATGACAATTGTACCGTCATGCCGTAAAGACATTTTTTGTCGGTGATCTTGCCTAGCTGAATCGTTAAGGCGTTTTGTTCGGTAACTGGCATGAAAAAAATCGCTCCATGCTGAGCCCCAAAAATGTCATAGGCGTTTGTGCGCTCATGCCTTAAAACCTCGATAAATGCTTTCAATTATTGGTTTGAGTAAGGAAATAATTGCGAATAGGCATGTTGTAATGCCCTAGGCGACTCGTAAAACAGTTACGCGATATTTTAACGTCTTTTCAAGTGTGTAAGACATGAAATTACACAAAAAACATGCCATCACTCTCGTAATTCCAAAAAATCCCAAAAATGTTTACTTCCTAAGCCGTTTTCATAGACCTATTAAAACGGCTAGCGTATTGCTATATACGTTTCAACCTAGTTTCAAAACCATTTGGAATAATATTCTGTCTTTTATCACGTGTAAGTTATTGGAACAAAAGTTCTTATTCCCGAAGTTTTTAAACTTGGTGCATAGCAATGCATTAGGTATATGACCTAATTTCTCAAGCCCTTCACGAACATCAATGAAAACTTCGTAGAAACCCGAAGCAAACTCGGATTCCTTATTGTTTCTTATTGAAAGTTATCTTTTTGTAATCTAGAAAAAGATACAATGTGGAAAAATTTGTTGGCATGTTCACAAAACCCAACCACTTCACAATAACGTGTTGGTTTTAGCGTTTATTATAGTGAAACTTTCAAAAGGACTTTGAGTTATTATAGAAATAAAACAAACACTCTGACTTTAATTTTCTCGTCTGATGATTACTCGAAACATGCATCAAGCAGAATCAAGCCTTACACACTATAAATTTTACCTTTCCTAGCGAGTGTTAAAACAGTCCTTTAACTTCTTGTCGAGTCAAGCGGCAACAAGTGTTTATTTCTCGTCATAGTAACAAACACAAAACAAGAAATCCTTAGACAGAAAACTAACGATGTGTAAAATAAAGATTGGAATACCTTTTTTCGGCTTGCGCCATGGAAGGTCTTTGACGCCATAATCATATCTTAACTCTTCTCCTTTTGCTATATTTCTGAGTGCACACACAACAAGATGAATGTGTTTTCCTTCTTTAAGTTTTCGCATAACACAATTGGCATTCTTTCGTATTTCATCGTTAACCATTCTTCCAAGTCCATCACTGAATGTTGCATCAACGCTAATGAATTAAAGATTTGATAGAGATCGTATATTGCTTTGTTGTACGAGAATAGACTATTTCGTAAGTGGGAGGACGATTGATCATTTTAGGGACTCTTTAGTTTTTTAATTATTTATTAGGATTATAGTGAGCAAAAAAAATAATATAAAAATTGCTTTAAAAGAGTTTAATTAAAAAGGAATTCATATATTGGCTAATATTAATCAGGAGCCAAGAAAGGTTTTGATTTGGAAGTGATTTTTTTTTTTTTTTTTTTTTGCTTTCCTCTGTAATTTAAACCGAGGGGCCAAGTTATCAATTTGCTGTCTATATTAGGAGAGGAAAAAACATTACCTCGGATGCTTATCATAATAAGATCTAACCGTTCTTGTTAAGGCCTGTTACCCTTCAAAGCGCCTCTCCCTAAAAAGTTCACTAGCGCGTCGCATTTGATATAATTTCAACATATTATACATCATTGTAAAGCTAAATATCCATAAAATACACTCTGCGAACGTTTGCAATCAATTTTTTTATGTGTGATATGTTTGAGCGCTCCGAACTAAAAAAAACGTCTTTGTTTAAAAGGCTGATGCGGCAACACGTTTTATCGAATTATCAAAATTTTATAATATCCAAATAATTTGGTTAAAATCTGAGTCACATTAGCTTTTTTAAAGTCAGGACTTCGCGCAAAAAAACAATACACCATATACATTTTCTGCCATCAAGGTCATAAAAGATCTCGTTATCTCGAAAACGAAATTAAAACGTCTTTGGAAAAAAATCTTAATTTTTTGCATTGGAAAGTTTAATCTCTATGTAAGGCAGCCAAATCATAATAAACTAGACGCCTATTGGCGTGTACTTGCTCTTTTCGATAACTTTAGTCTCATTAGCAGCGGCGGATCCAGCTATGGGGTGCAGGGGGTGCGAACCCCTTCTCAACTGCCAATATTCCCCTATTGAACCCTATTTTGCATCTCTTTTGCTACCATTTTTATGGTGTGCACCCCTCCCTGAATGCCCTGCACCCCTCCCTGCAGAAATTCCTGGATCCGCCCTTGATTAGTGGGACAACACGCACTATAGGTCAGTATACAAGGTTATTCAAAGCAACTCAGTGTATGATTTTGAGTTATTGTAAAATAGTTTTTAAAAAAGTTCCCATTTGCTGTAAAGAAATTCGATTGGAAAAAGTTTTTGGTGAGTTCGATTGTGTTTGATTACCGAAGTCAATCACTTTCAATCAAACGATTGAAGAAGCTATTGTAATCGAATGTTCGATTGACTCCGGTTACAAACGTTTTTTGTTTTGTCCAATAAAGATTATTATAAAACTTGCAAGTCTATGTTCTGCTTGAGGTTTTTAAAGGAGAGAAATAAAGGAAAACCTTAGCCACAAGCTCAAATAGCTAAGAGAAGAATCAACTATTGACTAATGTCACTAATGGCGGATTACATCGATTGCATTTCAAGTATACAAAAATTACGGCTACAATAATGAAGCAAAGACTGGTTATTGGAAAGGGTATAAATAATAAAAACATATGTTTCTTCTTGTCATACCATCCTTGAAATTTTTATTTTATCTTCAGTGTAGCTGTGTTGTGCTTTTGAAGTCACACACGATTGTTTCGAAACATCTCAAAAGCAATTGTCTGTGGTTGATTCTGTCGTATAAAAGTTGGCAAGCTCTGATAAATAATCCCTTAAATTCCAAAAGTATTTGATTTCTTTTCGCATTGGTTTACTGCAATCATTGTGATGAAACATGAATAGTTTACAGTTCAAAAAAAAAATGAGTTAAAGCAGGATAAATCTCAGCCGTCTATGGATGTGATAGCTGACCAAGCTGACCAATCGATCGTTCAATCACGTGACAGCTATTGACCAATCAACTTGGACTGCTTTTTGTGGACGGCTATGGAAAATTACAAGAACAGAGCAAGTAAAAATTGCAAAATTTTGAACCACGAAGGGTAAAAGTAACTTTAAGCGATTGGATAAATTTGCGCAATTTACTTCAGATCGTTATTGTTCAAAAATTATGGAACAAAAGCGATAGTACAGAGATAATGGATTTCTGAACAACAGTTTTTATGAGCATCTGAGGTAATATTGTCATTTCCTCGCCTAATATAGACAGCAAATTGATAATTTAATTAACTTACCACAAACATTTCGCACCATCCTCGACGAAAAATAGGAAGCTTCCAAGTTCTGGTTTATAGACTTCTTCTCTACGATATCCCTCATCCTCAGAGATAATTTCCCCTTTATATTGAAGAAGAAAATCTCCCTTTGCAAAATGCTTTGTCGTAAATACGCCTTTTCCTTTAAATAAAAAAAAATTTACACCGTGACTAATCTTTCAAATTGAAAGCAGGATTAGTCAATCGCGACAGGTCATGCTTGCTTGGACATGGTTATGACATCACTTTGTGCTTTGTGCTTCGCAGTACTAAGGCACAATAAAAATTGCAAAAGGATTAGGCCTAGTTCAAACGTCGCATCTCACATGCGCCGAATTCAACTCAAGAATTACATGCATGTGAAATACGACATTTGAATCAATTAAATTCGACAGTTTCAAATTAAATACGACTTCCGTCGAATCTGTGACTGAAGCTGTCGAAGATACGACTTTGGTTCGACAGTTGATTTAGAATTTCACATGTGCTAAATGTAATGCAAAAAGGTATTAGACCAGTCTTAGTTTTCAATTATTACCCAGAATGCGCCCAGCTCCACTGCTTATAAGACCTAGTTCAAACGTCGCATCTCACATGTGCCGAATTCAATTCCTATTTTGGTCGACTATAATAATTAAATACGGCAGTTGATTCAAACGTCGAAATCAATGTTGCCGAATTTAATTGCAAGCTTTTGAATTTTGCCGTTATTTGATATCATATTTTAGTCGTTCAGTCAATAAATTCAAAATCACTTCGACTTTTTTCACGAATTAACGTTGTTTCTTAGAAATAGGGTTTACGATATTCCAGATATATGTCCTTTTCTTCGAAAGAGCCTCGAAAATACACAGATGTGACATGTAATGTACACGTATTTGAATGGCTTGAATCTCGACCGATCGTTTTGTATAGTTCTAGCTGAGATCTTTTATAACCGCCATACGAAAGCAATAACACTATTCAAAAGTTTGCTAAATCCAGCTGTAATTAATTAAAGACTCTAATAAGCAGTGGAGCTGCGCATGACAATTAGGAAAACCTGGTTAATTCTGGGTAATAATTGAAGACTAATACTGGTCTAATACCTTTTTGCATTACATTTAGCACATGTGAAATTCGACGTCTAAATCAACTGTCGAACCAAAGTCGTATCTTCGACAGCTTCAGTTACAGATTCGACGGAAGTCGTATTTAATTTGAAACTGTCGAATTTAATTGATTCAAATGTCGTATTTCACATGCATGTAATTCTTGAATTGAATTCGGCGCATGTGAGATGCGACGTTTGAACTAGGCCTTAGAGTCCTAATTACAGCTGGATTTAGCAAACGTTTGGATAGAGTGATTACTTTCTTTTGGCGGTTATAAAAGACCTCAGCTAGAAGAATACAAAATGACCGGAGATCCAAGCCATGTAAATACATATACATGACATATACATATACGTGTATTTTCGAGGCTCTTTTGGAGAAAAGGACAGATATCTGGAATATCAAGAACCCTACATCTAAGAAACTACGTAAATTTGTGAAAAAAATCAAAGTGAATTTGAATTTACTGACTGAACGACAAAAATATGATATCGAATAACGGCTAAATTCAAAAACTTGCAATTAAATTCGGCAACATTGAATTCGACGTTTGAATCAAATGCCGCATTAAATTATTATAGTCGACCAAAATAGGAATTGAATTCGGCACATGTGAGATGCAACGTTTGAACTAGGCCTTACTGAGTGCTCAGTATACAGCTTTTTCGAAAAACGTTGTCGGAGAGAACGGTTGGTGATTGGTGATTGCACGGCCGAAAGGAACTGGTCGGCACACTATTAGACTGCTTTCCGCCTTTGAAATATCAACCACTTTTTACTGCATGGCACTGACATGGCTTGGGCATTTAATTGATGAAAATGAAACCATTCATATTACTCAAATTTCCTTTCGGTCGTGCAATCACCATTCACCGATCACCGTTCTCTCCGACGTTTTTTTGAAATACCTATATAATTGGAATGGTAATTTATCGATCTAGTTTACTCCGGAAATGAATACATTACCTATGAAATCGTCAATATATCTCTCTTCAAAACCTGGTTGGTCCATGCCGTTAATTAAAAATGACGGGAGTTCTGGCCCCTGCTGTATGAAAATGAAACTCATGAATAAAAGAATATTTAATCTCAAAATGAAAAAAATCCCAGTCATTTTCATTTATGTTGACTGTATAAAAAAGCACCATTCAACCCAAAAAATCGATAAAAACGACAAAAAAGACCTGGACATCCTATATTCTAGCCCGATCATTTTTCTCGTTTTGTTGATATTTTGCTAGTGTGAACTAGGCTTTATAAGAATAATCAGTCGATGAACATTCTCAGCTGCTGTCGTGGACTGACTCCGAACCTTTTCCCAAGATCGGAGAAAGTGGGATACGTTCTCAATCATATGTATCGCTGGTATGCAAATGGTGTTTTCTGAATTATTACATTTTACAAGTTTGTCACTAATACAACTTACATATAATTATGTCCAAGATATGTAGAACTACTCACCATTTTTAGACGCCTTTTTCTTGTAGCCATAGCTTGTGAAGTAATAACATTTAACGTTTAAATAATTGAACATTTACAAAAGCAGGATGCAAAACCGTATGCAAAATTTGTTTCTGTGCATTATATCAAAGTTGAGTAATCATAAAAAGATAATAATCATCATCACCATCTGTGGTACTGTGAGTCTTAAAAAAACGTTGCGCGAATTTAAAGCAAAATGAGAACAGGATGGCATTTTTGTTTGCGCATGTGCGACTGATGAGAGCTCAAGCAGAACACTCACACTGCCATTTCCAGGGTCTACACTGAACAAAACTGCCACCAGGAGATGTCCAAATACATATTTACATTACTGTAAGGAAGTTATGAGGCAAGAATGTTGTTCATCATTAATGGACTAGTTCCAAATATCACTGTTTACATTTTGTGATGTCATGTGATGTTTTAGTACGCAGTGAGAGTTTGGATCCGCCCTTGCTGCTGAAGTACATGATGTATGTAGCTACTTCAATGTTCAATTTTTGTAGCAATCAACGACAACCACTTCTTAGTAGATAGTTCTCAATTAAGTAAATTTTGCATATATTACCTTAATATATATTACCTTCATCTTTATACCTGGTTATCTCGGAAGTTAGACTTTGTGCCACAATTTTTGTGAGCAGAAATGTAAACAACTATGCTTCCTCGTAAGCTATGTAAAAGGATTAATATTTGAAAAAATTGGGAAGTTTGTTTTTTTGAGTGATTTATCTGTCGTATTTAGTCAAAGTGTGTTTTAATCGTGAATTGCTTCCCAATTGAAATAACATTTCTCGTAAATGTCTTTGCATATTTTATAAAGCCATAGTTACTTATTGTAGAACACGAAATATTACAGTAATCTGTAGAGTCTGGGGTCACACATATCAATCTACAATTGATCCTCTTTTGATTATTCAAAAGAAAGCCCTTCGCCTTATGACATTCAGCGATTTTAAGGCACATACTAATCCGATATTCAAAAAGTTGAATATCATCAAATTCCCAGATCTTGTCTTCCTCTACACAGCCATATTTATGTATGATTACTACTCTGACAATTTGCCCATTTCTTTAAATCTTATTATGCCCAAGTTAATCAAAGACACAGCCATAATACTCGATTGGCATCAAAATCGAACTACCTATTGCCAAAAATCAGAACTAATTACGGTAAATTCAATATAAAATATTCTGGCGTAAAAATCTGGAACTCTATTAATGAATCTACTAAGAAATTAAGCAAAACAAAATTTAAAGAAAAATTATGTAATAATATATTCGATTCTTACAGTGACTAGAGTAAAATTAGCTTTATCCAAAGAGTCATCAATTTGGACGCTGACACACTAAGCACTTTCAACTGCTTCTTTATTATCAATAAAGAAGCAGTAGAAAATACATATACCTTGCAATTATCTATGTTGACAACTATCTATACTGATCCATTGATTTAACGAACGAATGTATATTCTTTTTCTCGTTTTTTCTATTATCTATCTATCTTCGTTAGTCTGTTAGTATCATTGTAAATTTTTTGCTTTTCTAAGACGATTGACTGTACATTTTACCATATTAAAGGACAGCTATCTACCTAGATTAGCCTAACGGTTATTGTAGATGGCTTGTACCACACAGTCTGTTTATTAGAAAAATGCCAATTTTGTAAAATGTCATATATATGGTACTAAATAAAAATGTATTGTATTGTATTGTATTGACGTAAATAAACTGTGGACAGAAGATAGCCGAAGTTATCACACGATTTTCAAGTGACTTCTAAAATATTTTGCGATGCTGCTTGGAAACTAATCTTGGTCCCATAATTTTTTTTGGTAGATCTTGCAAGTATTCCGTACATACATTAAATGTGAAAACTTTCTTTTCCTTCAAAATATCTGGAAATTGGTCTAATTCGATCGTTTGGAGCTGTAACAAGAGACCATAATACTAAGAGAGCGAAACTCAGTATTGATGTCTGTGCGAAGCTCGTGGCGGCTAAGGCTATTTTTAGTAACTTCGCCATCGCGCGCACAAGGCTCTCAAACAAAAGAATTCAAAAGCCGAGAGCAAACAGTCCCGTCCGCGCGCACGTCATCGCGCGCGCGAAAGGCCTCAAACAACAGAATTTGATTTTTGACGTGCGCGCGGACGGGATTGTTTGCTCTCGGCTTTTGAATTCTTTTGTTTGAGAGCCTTGCGCGCGCGATGGCGAAGTTACTAAAAATAACCTTAGCCGCCACGAGCATCGCACAGACATCAATACTGAGTTTCGCTCTCTTAGTATTATGGTCTCTTGGCTGTAACTACGGCTCTTTCGCTGTGTTTACCTGATAGTCCCTCTGT